>BMAO01016377.1:0-74490 GCA_019973975.1 Trichonephila clavata | reverse complement strand
TAACATATTCAGGCCAAATGCCGAAAAAAGTTTTTGTAGGATGTGTTGATAATGAAGCTTTTCACGGCGCATTTTCAAAATCTCCCTATGAGTTTAAACATTTTAATTTAAATTTTGTTGGAGTGTATGTGGATGGACAACCGGTGCCTCACAATCCATTAGAACTCGATTTTTCTAAAGATCAATACATACGTGCCTATCAAACTCTATTCGTTGGGACAGATCGAATGGGTCAAGACAGAGGTATATTTATTTCTAGAAAAGAATATAAAGATTCAAATACATTATTTGGATTTAACCTCTCACCAGATTTATGTTCCTCAGGAGAACATTTAAGTTTGATAAAACATAGCAATTTGCGATTAGAACTAAAATTCAGCAAATCTTTAGAACAAACCGTATATGTTATCGTTTTCGCCGAGTTTGAAAATTTAATCGAAATAAACAAATCGAGAAATATCTTGTATGATTTCGGAAATTAAAGAATGGATGGAATGCAACTGTTTACAGTCTTATCTCAAGAGAAGGCCACATCCCCCTATTTCCAAGGTGTTTATTCTAGAGATACACTCTCTCCTCTGCAAGAAAACATGTGTGCTATTGTAAATTCTGACGACTCATCCCAGCCTGGAACCCACTGGTTAGCATTATTTGTGAATGATAAAAGAGAATTAGAATTTTATGACTCGTTTGGACAACCTCCTGCATTCTATAACATTAGTACTACTACCTATTTAGATGTATTATGGAATTCCAAAGTGTTTCAATCACCAACATCCAATGTTTGTGGACAATACTGTATTTACTTTTTATTCAAACGCAGCCAAGGCTATTCTATGCATTATATTTTAAATCAATTGTATATAAATGATTTTATTATGTATCAATTTGTAAAGAAGCGATATGGTGTAAGATTTGTGTTTAGAAAATAAAAAAAAAAAAATGGAATGAAACTAAATATTTGTGTCTTTTATTTTTTTCTATTATATTCTTTTATTTTTCCCTAAAAAAATTAATATTTTTTTTTCTATGATAAATTTTTTTTTCTCAAAAAATTAATATAATTTTTATAATAATTTTCCCCTCAAAAAATTAATATTTTTTTCTATGATAAAATATTTTTGTTCCCTAAAAAAATTAATATTTTTTTTTCTATGATAAATTTTTTTTCTCAAAAAATTAATATAATTTTATTTAATTATCATCTATTTGAAACTTTTAAATTTTATTAAATAAGTATATTTTCACCTGCAAAAGAAAACTGTTCAAATCATAAAGAGACATTTTTTTTAAAAAATCAAATGATTATCATTTATTTCAAAGTTTCAACCATGCATTTCTGCGAGCATACATTATTGGTTTTTTGATAATTTTGTTATTCTTATACAATTTTTTATTTACATCTAGATGTTTCGGTAAATTTACATCATTCAAAGCACTTAAAAATACATATCTTCCTTCAGGTGCCGATTTTCGGTTCCGTAGAAAATCATTTACGAGGAATACAATATTACTTCCTGGAATAACAGTATTTTTGTAAATAATTTCACCATCAGAATTCCAACTGAAAGATTCTTGAAGCTTTAAAAACTGGAAAATATCTTTTGCTTTTTCTTTATACCTAGGTGGAACAATTCTAAAAATTTTATCCTCTAACACTCCTTTTTCTGTCTTCACATTCTGCCCTTTCTCTGTCTTCACTATTGAACCTTTTAGATTTTCGTTTAATGATTCCATTTCTTGATTTTCCGATACAGATGTTTCAGTTGGAATTGATTCGGACTCTTTTCGATTTTCAACAGAAAAATGTGTATATTTTTGTAAAACTTGTAGATAGAGTATTGCTTTTTCTTCTTCCGTTAAATCCTTATTATGGAGAATGTTTTTCATACGTTGATCAAGTTCCGATAAGTGTTCCGCTACTTGAGCTCTTTCTTCGGGTCCCAGTACAAATTTTTTGCTAAAGTCCATTTTGAATTAAAGAGCTGATAACGGAAATAGCTGTTGGTAATAAAATTGATAGGAATCCTTCTCCTTTTTGAATTAAAATTTTCTTTTTCTCGTAAAGAGGTGTTTTTTGTTAGAAAGCTTTCTTAAGCTTTCTTTATAGGGACATAAGCGATTTTTTTAAATTTTAGTCAACGATATGTTACCACATAAAACATTCAGCACGCACTCACACAAAGTTTTTATTTCTTTCTTTGAACACTTTTTCAAAATAGATTTTGAGTTTTTTGTTTTAGAAATTAATTTTAAGAGCTCTAAAGTTTGTTCAGAACACACTGACATCTTGCGAACTAATGAATATTCATCGAACAATTTGAATCTATTTATTTGTTTCAAAGTAATGGGTTATCGAGGTTGATATACATAAAACACATCTCCAGGAAACATACCTGTGCGCACACGCAAGGATTCATCAGTTTCAGGTTTTAAATCAATAAGTAAGTATCCGTACGGTTTTGATGTGGCATCTGCGTAACATTCCTGAAAAAATTTCACTTTACGAGGATATAATTGGCGCCCCAAATGTGTAATTTGGGATTGATCTCTTCTATTCTTAAATAATACAAGATAATGGGCGTTTAAGGAAATTTCTCTAATTTCTTTCCCTTTATGAAAAATATTCTGTACCACAAAAATTATACTTAAATTTTTGTGATGCGAATATTTTACAAATAATTTTGTTAATTGGGGATCATTCCCTAACTCGCCCATAAGATCGTCTATAACAATTAACGCATCCGAATACTGGTGCACATTAGATGGAATACCTTCATGAAAGGAAATATTCGGCATTTCTTCATATAACTTTTGGTAAACCCCATAACACCAAACAATTTTTTTAGGAAAAGGTTTAATCATTTTATTTTCAATTAATTTTTTAACGAACTGACTTTTACCACTACCAGATGGTCCAGCCAAGATTAAAGTAAATGGATGAACTAATTTGAGAGAATCCATGATTAAACTAAATAATTTTTATCAATGATGCTGCTATTTATACTGCGAGTCGGTTAATTCTATAAATTTTATTTTGTGCGAAACAAAAAGAAAATTCATAAATTATAGTATTTGTCTCATGCGAAAAGGAAGCACTATGATCACTTTACCTCTTTCAAAGGGAACAAAATCACCTGAATTGAGTCTCAGTTCAGCTTGAATCGTCTGAAACGAGTGTCTCACTAAAGGTAAATATTGAGGTCTATCATAATATTGACTAATCGTTTCCCCGTCTTCACCTTTAGTTCGAACGATTCGTAATAAAGGAGCTTGTGTAACTCCCACAATTTGAGGTGAAATTAGATCCGAGTAAACGTAAAAAACCGAAAAATTAGACCATGCATCAGCAACGAATTCGCTTTTGATATTACCCGTTATGATTGCATTGCGTTTGAACCCTAACAATTCACCTAAATTCTCTAAATGAAGACTGCTACCATGAATCGCATTAATTTTCACCCGTTTCGATGCTTTATTGTAAGTTATTGTGAACCGACTAGGATTTTTTGGTAAAGCAAGCTGTATGGCTGATATAATATCAAACATTGTTTCATAACACCCCACATCAATTGTTTGCTTAACGGTTGAAGTGATATTACCGTCACCCACTTTGTATCGAAAATAATTGTTAGTTTCATTTACGTTAAGCCAAGAATGAGGGTAGATGATTTCAGACAATCCCACTTCCCATTCACCATTTAAATAAACGGGGGAGGGTAACTGAGTTTTGAAATGAGATATTTTGTTTTCTGGAAAGAAATGCATAGAGCTATCAGAAGGTAATGTTACGTAGAAAGACATTTTGAAAATGAGTCCGTAAGAAAAAAATTTAACGATTTATACTTTTTGAATATTAGTCACCCAATCATTAAACTTTTCAGGATAACCTAAAAATTTAACAAAATATTCAGTGATTCCTCGTCTTTTTCTTTGTTTGATGACGTTCTCTACAGGATGGAAACCAGAGTCGACAACTTTTTGTAATTCTGCTTCGTAATAAGTACCTTTAATCTCTTCACCTTGTAAATCTCTTAATCTATAAACGATCGGAATTCTTTGCACGATTTCATAAACTGTGAAAAGTTCTCGACTCCAGTTTTGTTCATATCCTTTTTCAAAGAGAAGTTTTTGCTTATTAATGCGCACAACATCACCAATTTTAAATTTAGGGGCTTTAGGTTTCTCATTTCTTAGATCACCATATAAATTATTTAATACTTGCTTCCTGTTATGCCTACTTACAGAAGCAGGCTCCATTTTAATTGAACGGTGATACGAGTGATTATAACTGTGCATTAATTTATCAATGACGTCAATGTAATTTTTAGTATTAAATTCAGTGAAATATTTCCACATTTTTGTTTTTAACGTCCGATTAAACCTTTCAACTACGCTAGCTTTAGTTTCGTTATTTGTAGAAAAAAATTTTACACTCATATTTTTCAAATAATTTTGAACTACTTTATTTAAAAACTCCTTATCCGCATCTGTTTGCAACACGTTATAGGCTTCCTTTCTTTAAAAATAATTTCTAGCGCAGACTTTACACTTTTTCCAAATTTATCTTTCAGAGGAATTGCCCAAGCAAATTTTGAAAATAAATCAATGCAAGTTAACAAATACTTATAACCCTTATTAAATTATGCTAAAGATTGCATATCGACTAAATACGCTTGAAACTGACGATCAATATCACTTACAAATACTCGATTCCGCTGAAACTTATGCCGAACAGGTTTATGAAGAGTGTAAGCATCTTTCTGTGATAACCAATGCTTTACATCTTTTTTACTATATTTCCCTTTTAAAGAGCGATGTAATGCCTCCACACCCCCGAACCTACTTGGAACTTCGGGATTTTCGTAAAACACTGCTAAATCTTGATACATTGTTACCGACGAACAGTACTTGATTGAATGACTATTACTATGAATAGTTATGCAATTTATACTTTTTGGGAAAAGCAAAGGGTTTATGTTGAAAAACATGAGCATAAATTTTCTTTACTTTTATATGAAATATATTTAAAATATCACTTATACTTAACATACTTAAATAATTTGTTTGAAAAACATATACTGATATTTATCTTTTAAAATGAAACTATATCAACATAAATTAAACTAGAAAGCAGTATGAATAAAATTAACAATATAACCGTATAAAAAAAAACATTTTTTTTCTTTCAGATTTATAAAAATAAACTTTTTAAAACCAAATCTTGTCTGAAACTTATACAAAATATTTATACCGTTTTTTTTTCTTACTTTTGTATGAAATGTATTTAAAATATCATTTACGCTTAAACATTCTGAGATAATTTTTTTTAAAATATACCCACACTTATTTTAATAAAGAAAGTATCTCAACATAAATTAAACTAACAAACAATAAATTAAAAGTAAAAAAACTTTTTTAAAATCAAGCTTTTATTTAAACGCACTAAAAAGAATAAAATAAATTTTTCTTTAAAATTTTTTTACTTTAAACTTATAACGTCATTACACAATTTATATGATATAAAAGCTTGTCGCAAGATTAAAGCACTCTTATATACTTAGTTTGAAAATTTTAAGAAATTGAAATCAATCATATCAAGTTATTTAATTTACTTGTTTATCTGCAGAGGTAAATCTCGCGACAAGCTTTTATATCATATAAATTGTGTAATGACGTTATAAGTTGATAGTAAAAAATTTTTAAAGAAAAATTTATTTTATTCTTTTTAGCGCGTTTAAATAAAAGCTTGATTTTAAAAAGTTTTTTTACTTTTAATTTATTTTTTACTTTTTAGTTATCACTGGACAAGTTTCTTAGTCTGTTTATCTCATTCAACGCATCATTGTTGCTAGGTGTTAGCCGGTTATTTTCGAACAGTCGAGCTAAATGAATTCTCGCAAAAAGGGTACTAGACGAAAAACACAATTTTTTCTTAAATCCGTAAATTTTAAGCAATTCTTTCAATCTTCGTACAGATCTTGGGTAATATTATCCTACACACGAAAAAAAGTTTTATGAGATTTTCTTCATACATGGTGAAGTTATTAAATATTAAAATGTTGAATATTTTTTTGAAAAATCGTAAAAAAAAAAAATTTGATATTTTATATTTAAATGACTGATTCTAAGAGAGCAAATCATGAGCTGTTTTATTATGGAATGTCGATTCATTTAAGCAAAAAAAATTCATGCGCGTCGGTTTAGACATTATTTTCATAAAAACGCATCGATTTTGACTTATTTAAAAAAAATCGTAAGAAATACAAATATTATTTTGTAAAAAACCTTATACTGTATCGGGACAAAATAAATGATCTTTCCAATTCTATAATTATTTTTTGTCTGAGCTTCATAGATTAACCTCTTAAGCGGTCAATTTTTTTGACCAAAATTTTCCCAAAAAAAGCCATTTTTTAACTGCATGCAACTAACTAATAATTAATAGAACGCGTAAAAATGGAAGATTTTTATTTTAATCTCCGGTTTAAAATTTTACTCACCTTTTTTTATTTTATAATTTTTGAACACAAAAACCCTTAAATTTTTGCTTTTAATAAGTACATTCTGCGTACTATGAAGAATATTTCACATATATCTTAAAATATATTTTCTTCCACTTACCAAAAAATTTCATGCTCATACCTCTTTTTCATACGATTGATAGGATTTCATGTGTGTGTGTGCATATACAATATGAAGAATAGTGTAACACTAAGTCTTATATTCCAATGGGGATAGAGATAATATCGACTTCTTTGGATTATCTATCCATTTTCCTTTTTCTTAGGCAACACATTGTACATTGCCTTGTAAATCCCTGTTCTTTATCCAATATTTTCAAGAATATATATTCTTGCCTTCAGTGAAAAATTCTCACCTTCACCACTACCAAAATTCTGAATGAAGAGTAGTTCAGTACCCCATGGACAAACTCTCTCTCTCTGCATCTCCTAAAGACACACTATACTAATAACCTTATTATAGGAATAAAAATGTCTGTGCAAATAAAATATAGAAAGAAAAAATTTCGGTGCCTGTACAGCGCACGGGCAAACCGATTGTGGCTAACTTTCAGTAGCCCGTAAGGTGTACGGGCAAACTAGTTAAGGGGTTAAAGTTAGAATTTCTATAATACTCCATCTCAGTTTAACTTGGCAGCGTTGAGAAAGGTATACAATGTACCAATCTACTTGAAAAATAGCTCTACTTTTTTTGTTTTGAATTTAAATCCAAGAAAATAGATAGAAATTTGTAAAAAAAATTGCATATTTTGTAGAAATTAGATTATTTTTACGTTGTAGAAATGTAATTATTTTTTAGACAAAGTTAATTAATACAGTCAATAGCGCAACGTTATGAAATTCCAGTTTGGCTTAAAACCGATTTTCGACGCCAACTTTTGTCATTGTTGTAACAATAAAATTATTACAACAATGCAGATATATCCAAGTTGGTGCCCAAAACTAGTTTAACGTTTTTAATTAATATCTTTTTAATTAATTACAATATCGGAATATAAATGGTCAAAACATGCATTGTCATCCAAACTAAACGCGTATACAAAATTTCAGCTCCATGGGAGGAAGATATCAGCTTCAAAATTGAGTTGCAAGATTCCACCCGAACAAATTACATACATACATACATACATACATACATACATACATACATACATACATACATACATACATTGTAAGTTAAATATAAGCTTTTAATATAAATAAAAATTAACTCAAATTAAACATTTAAAAAATCATTTTATTCAGATTCTCATAATATTCAAAATAATCAGGTGGATATAACATTTCTCTTACTTCTCTTAAAATATTATCTAGGCAAAGATTTTCCAAAAATTCTTCAGTTGCATAATTTATAAGTTCCAATAATAAAAAGTGCTCATTTTTTTTTCAAAAAAAGATTATTATAAAAAATATTCAAGAAAACGATTTAAAACATTCCACAGCCATCTTGTAGAATCAAGATCAGACCCGCCGCCTGCGCCGCCTCTGCATGAGAAAAACAACTCAACTCCCCCATCAACTCGAAAACCAAAACCATAGCAGGAGAGAAACAACTCAAATCCACGCAGCCTCCACGCCGCCTCCGCGCCTGCTCCTCCACCGCGCCTGCGCCTTTACCGCAGAATCGGCTTTTCTTACCTACTCTGGTAGACTAGTTTGTTAGGTTTTATGAAACCTTTTGCAACAAAAAAACTTCGGTTTGCAATTTTGTGTTAGTTTTATCTAACATTTTATTGCACATTCTTTTTCTAAGTAAGTATTTTCATTCATCTGCGGCCCTAACTAAAACTAATTTACGTTCGAAATTATACCCCGACTTACGCAGTTATCACTTAGCATCACATATTGCATATATATTAGCATCACCTATACTCTGTGTTGCATATAAGTCCGGGGTATTACTGTATGCGTAATATAAATACCTGTAAGTTTTTTTTGCATACTTTAAAGATCAGTTTTATTTCTTTTTTATATTGACTTTTTGAGTAATTTGACTGGATATGCAAAATATCTAACTTCTTAACCTCAGTATGTCACAAATGAAAAATATTAAAGCAATACCTACCTAAGAGGTTACAGACTTTTCTGGCAAAGATAGGTGTGACGATACCATGTTTAATTGCTTCATCTGAAATGTATCCACTGAAGCAACCTACAGCCGATTGCAGAACATATGGAAAAGAGGCCATATATCCATTCTGTAAAAAATTATTTATGTCAAAACATTTCATGACTTAGAAGAAAAATTATAACATGAAGCTTGTTCGGTTCTCCTACAAATTTAATATTTCATTCGGCAGATACAGTAAAACCTGTAAATGCAATTACTACACGTGCTTTTTATTGAAGAGACTCAAACTCCAATAATTACTATTAATGCTTTTTTTTACTACCGTAATAAAATTGTAGCAGCATTGTACATTACAATTTTTTCTATGATGACGTCAGTTGAGCAATTGTTAATGTCGTCATACGATCGCTGGAGACAGAAATTACTAGAAGCAATTTTGATTTTCCACTAAACGAGACAATTTTGAAAAAGTATTGAAACTCTGCCGGTTTTACATGAGGTAACTCTGTGCCAGTCAACACGTTGTTTTTTTGTCACCTTTCCTCTAATATGAAGAGGAGACAGAGAGAACATGAAGTTGACTGAAAAAGGAGGGGCGGACTTATCAAAGAAGCAATAAAAAGATTTCTTCATTTTCGATACACAAGTACCCACGTGTGAAAAGCGTAGCTTTCACAATATCCTTTTGGTTGAGTCAACTAATAGAGAGGAGAACGTGGCTTTCCACAGCTTGAGAGAGTGGCATAGCTGGGAGTACCAGACGATTTCTAATCAAAACTAGCTTTAGACAGACACAAATTTACTCGTGTAAAAGTGCCATTAAAGAGAAGACTGCTTGATTTGCAATCAAATGACAAAACATTTAAAATTATCTTTAATAAAAATCCAAAAAATTTTGCTAAAGTTCTTCATTGGTTGAGTGGTCTTTTTTTTAGTAATGTTATACTTCGAAGCAATTAGGGCTATTAACGATGGGATTCACATTTTTGAATAAAGATCAAATTATGAGGTTGACACGTGTGTTGACATCCCATTCTCCAAGCTTTCACACATACCCAGCGTTTCTCAAACTGTAGGTTGCGTGCCCTAGGGGGGCGCGAGCATATTGAAAAGTTGAAAACAAAAGATTTTTTAAAAATTATTAATTTACTGAAAGTAAACAAACAAAATACTTTCTGACATAATAAGAAATAAATGCACATTTACACGGATATAATACATTTATAAGTGTATTAGTACTGCACAATGTATTCATAATTAAGGTATCTGACAACTTGCGACAACTTTTTTTAAAAAAAAATGGATGTATGGGGATTCTTTTGTGGTTTTTAGATTTTCTTAGTACACTTTAAGAAAAATATGCTAAAATTAAGGAAAGAAAAATAAATTATTATTACTATAAAATAAGAATAAATTTGCAAAAAATTACATAAATGGGGCCTTTTTTGTACAAAAAGTTTTCGGACAAATTTTCAATTTTGATGTATTGCTTTGCTATTCATTTTTTAAATGACCTTTAGGCTAAGAGATATTTTAATTTTTACAAAAATTAGAGCACTTAATCTTAGTTATTATACGAAATTGCCTTAAAAAATAGTGATTATGTTCACATAAGGAACTGTAAATTTTGTAATAAAACATTGATTGATAAATCTGAAGATTTAAACACTTCTACTGTCATACAGAACACACGCAAAAATTTCAGTTAATTATTTTCAAAACTTTTTTAGCAATCGTTGTCCCCTTTGGAGTATTTTCTTAAACACACATTTCGAGTCAAACGCATTTTAAAGTATGACATCTTGCTTTAAGTATATAATGGGCATCTGCTTTTACCAAAACCCTTGTGGTGTTTGTTCAAGAGAACGAACGTAAATCATAAACTTGGTATTTTTATAAAGCTAATAAGATGCTCTATAAAGTAAAATCATAAAAAAGTTTGTCAGTTTTTTGGCAAAATTCACAATTTTAGTGTAGTCGGATACCTTAATTCAGCAATATTAAGTTAAGAACAAATTTAATAATTACTATTGATGCAATGGGCTTGTCATATGTTAAGTTATGTACAAAAATTAACATTTATCTTGCTAATTTGTACGGCTTAGACTTAATCCCTTAACTGCCGATTAAAAAATTCGTTGTTCACAGCCCAATGCACCGTATTCCATGTAGTCGTATGTGTGATGTATTGAGGGGGAGAGGGACAGAAAAGAGAGGAATGGAAAAGCTAAATACCTTTAAATAAGTAAATCCTTCACAAAGATTGTCAATATCTTTTCATTGCATTCCAGAGCCTTCGGAATAATTTTATGAATAGCAGTGCACAGAAAAGATCGCACAAAGACGTATATATATGTTCGGAGCAATTAATGTGAGGCGGTGTTCATCAAAGACCATTTCCCGTCAGGAACGAGTGACGTCTCAACGGTCAAGTAGTTTCCCTTGGGAAAGTATCCCAAGGGGGAAATCCGACGCCGATGTCCTAAAGGAAGTCAACCTCTGACCTTCCTTGATCTAGCCGACAGTCAGGTGCCGGCGCAGTTCCCACGCCTAGCCGCCGGTTTCAAAGTACACCACGCGAAGGGGGACTTTGGACCAATAGAAGAATGGTTTCACCGAATACGTTTAAATAGAAGTGACTATACATCACGTTTCACTTTCGTGGGCGGAACGTATTTCACCTTTAAAGATACTCTGGAATCGAGAGAGAAGACGGAGAGCGACACCAACGCAGAGACATGACATAACTCGAACAGTCTCTCCAATTACAACCAGCACCTGCGCTCCAACACTTTTCAAGATATTTTTAACGCAGCCTTCATCAGGAGCGAATATCAACTAAATCAACAGCACTGCCTGTAATAGAGCATTATCGTCCCGGCATTAACCGCCGCGGCAAATGCTTCAGCTGAGTGAGACGTTTATATACGCTAGTGGCCCAAGAGGTTGAAATTATACTGTAGTTTTAGCGTCAAATTATAGTATTATTGAATACAATACATTGTTATTGTATGGAGGAGAGTAGGCGCTGTGAAGATTATGATTGTGAATATTGCGTCGCAAATATTGCAAGTTTGAGCACCACTGCCCCAACCCAACGAAATGAGTTTGAGCTTCAACAGATTTGCGGTGGGTCCACGCGGTGGACCCACCGCTGGACCACCAATATCCACGCGGTGGGTCTTTTAAAGTTCCTCAACTAGTCATTATTAAAATATATAAATTTTGTATATTTCATTATTTACATCTTTTGTGAAAAAAATTATACAAGAATATATTTTGAGTACTAAAATCTAAAAAAATTTTTAAGAAATCCTTTTCTAAATTCTACGCAATAATTTACAGCGAAATATCAGAAAACAAATTAAAAAGCATTATATTATTTCAAAGCTTCAGTAATATGTGGTATTATCACTTGATTTAATATGTTATAAAGAATATTAAATTCTTTTCTATCCTTTATTTCATCAACTATCATTTCAACAATTTACTAAAATAAAATTAAGATCTGTTAAAGCTGCGTATGCTAAGAACTTCAGATTTTCTAGACTTTAATTAACTTTCAAACACACAACATGTGTTCAATGTGTGTTTTAAGAAACATATTCTAAAAATAATAACAGTTTAATTGTGACATACCGTTTCAATGTTGAAGTTCAGAATTGTTGAGTAAAATGTTGGTAAATTATTCAACAGCAGGAAAAAAGTCCAGTCTCCAACTAACTGAGCAAATGCAGCTGCCCAGAATGGACGGAATGTCAATATCTTAAGCCAAGGAATAGGCTACAAGAGTAGAAATTTACGATTAGTTTAAACATAAATTGAATATCAATGCAACATTTTGTCTGATAAGGCTTTGAAGCTCTATTCAATTTAAATGTTAGAATAGGCAGTTGTTTTAATCAATCATTGGAGTTTTGAATATATAAACGAAAAGGCTGACCAACTAATACAGAAGATCATTCCACTTCTCAAATTTTTCAAACTTCTTTTTCCACCCACACTAGAGAGACTTTCGATCCTCCAATGGGGGAAGATCCTCCCAACTAATAGGGTGACCTGCTCTCCCACCTACCAACTTTCCTGTAATTTCTGATTTTTCGGCTAGCTCCACCCAATTCGGGGATAGCTATTGAAGCACATAGTCCTTTACGGGCTCGAATCTCCTGTCAGGTGTTTTAAGGTGACTGTAATGAGTTCAATTTTGCCTCTCTAGTGTAAATTAAGATTAATAGAAATAAAAAAAAACTATTGCATTTGAAATTTAATAAAATATAAATACTTTCCAGATGTGAAAGATTAAAAATAAATGAAATGCTCTCAAAAGAGCTCAAAAACGTGAGAAAAAAGTTAATCTGGAAGTGGGCGAGGTTATCCTAGCCAATCCGGGAGCAGCAAGCGACCAAAGTTCTAAGAGTGAAAAAATTTACATAGGAGAGAGAGATTTTAGTTGAAGGTGAGAGGCTGTGATCCTATTGACCGACGCAGAAATTCGGCTACTGCTAGACCCCACCCCTCTGTGAGAGGCTGACTCCTGATTGGACAACCGATTCACTCCTGAAGCTCCTCATATACGGCCGCTTTTGGCGGTTGTTCAAACCCGGGAAAGCAGCGACGGAGGACCGGTTCGCCGGTTCTTCCCGCGGCCGACATAATTTAACTCTAAGCCGATGCGGCGAGCCTTTGCCTCGGCGGAGCGCTCTCGCGGTAGGCGCAGGATTTTAGCAACACACAAACAATGTGGCTTCCAATTTCACATATTTATTTTTTCAATTACTACCTACTTATTATTAACATCATGTGGCAATTTTAATTTTTAAAGCTTTAATATATCGTTTCAATAAAATAACAAAAAAAAAAGAGCAAATTAACAAGTGAATGTCAACTCCCCAATTTGAACTGTAAGGCAAGAGATTGAGATCTCGAAAGGGATCGCGTGCTCTAAAATTTGTCAATACCTCGCACTTCATGGAAATGACTTTTTAATTCATTTGCTTGTTTGCATTTTGCGGTAAGACTTTGGCAACTTCAGAATAATCGTCTGCTAATGTTTTCGTTTGATTGAAATATAAGTTAAAAGATTTATTTCGAAAATGGCTCCTAAAATTGATAGATTGCTCGAATATGTAACTGCACGTTCCGAGGAGAATTTTTCGTATTAAAAGACTATAAAGGGGGTAAAAATCTCGGTTATCGCATTTCAAGAAAAGATATTTATAATATATTAAATTTGAAAGGAAAAAACCGTCATCTTCAAGTAAAAACAAGTAATATTTTTGTATAAAAAATTTTTTCAAGTCAATTCCTATTTGAAAAACAATTTGAGCTTTTCATATTTGGTAGTTGGATAATCAATGTATACTGTCGCCATCTATTGCATTCATTTGGAACAAATTTAATTCTTTCTCCCATGTAAAATTACTAATTAATTAAAATTAATTAATATTTGAAAAACTAATAACACATCAAGTGTCATACACTAAAAGTTTAAAATAATGTATTTGAACTTGAGTGGATGAATAAAAATTATTTTATAAACGATGGAAAATTTGAACAGGATTTTTTTTAAAATAAATATATATGTGTTGGGAGAGAGCGAACTAATATTAGAAATTGAATGAAAACCTGACCCGAAACCTCAACCGAAAATCAACTACCAAGAAGGCATGAGGAAGCTTGTGGTTCTCTATAGTGTATTGCTCAAGGTGGAGACTATAACGAAAAATAATGCATTTGCATTGTAAAACGAAATGCTAAATTGTAAAACCAAAAGTGTTAGTAATTTTTGAATGCTTTGTTTAATTAAATTGTAAAACGAAAAGTGTTAGTAATTTTTGACTTACGTTTGTAAAATATAATTATTAATACGTATTATATTAAACCCCATTCAAAGAAATCTCATTAATTATTTGGTTTCTGAGTTTAAAGATATCGGATGCTCACTTTTTTACTATGATCAATTTCCTTGGTACCAATGTGTGCTAACTCTTTGGCTGTTATACATGGTTGTTCTGAAGGTGAATTAGTTACAAAAGTGGACCAAAATAAAAACCATATACATCCAATGATTCCTAAAAATACATATGAATAAATTTAATTAAAATTATAATCACGGTAAGAGTTATATCATTATTTCTATATAAGAACTCAGCATAAATTGAGATTTAAAGGGATTTCATCTTTTTTGCTAAGTCAATTTTCCCTTTTCAACAAGTGTGCAGGATTTCTTCCTCTGTATAATAAAATACTTAACTATCTAAGCTCAAATACAAATAGTCTCATATTTTTAATCTCTGTGTTCCATTCTGTGATTTATAGTTCATTTAACCAAAATGACAATCTTTTGATACAAATTTGCTGATTTTTCGGTGTAATTATACGTTGACTCAAATTTCTTTTGCCCAAATTATCTTACACTTACTTTCAAATAATAAAATTAAAAATTTCTTTTATTGGAAGAAAAAACAATTTTTCAAAATTGTCTGAGCTGTGTAACGTTGTTAACTAGCAAATTTCCAATTCAGAAATTTTTCTTAATGTGATATGAATATAGTCGCATAGTGCTTTACTCTGGTTATACCATAGGTTCTCAACCTTTTTTGAACTGGCGCCCCCTTTTCTAGTGAAAATTTTAATACCACCCCCTTTTCTTGTGAATATTTTGATACCGCCCCCACCCAATCTACAGAAATAAGAGTGTACATAATACATGGTGAAAACAAGAGTTACATTTTAAAAAAATATTCTATTATTAATATAATATATTTTTTAATTTAAGTTTTTTCTAAAGCTCCAAGTGTTTTACTTGCAAATCTGAAGTAGCTAATGACACAAATATATTTAAATGTGTAATAGTATGTATTTTAGTCAAAGATAGAATATTGTCGGAATTGAAACGCTACTGAATTTCTTCTTCACTTAAAAGAATGTAATATAAAAAGTTTTAGCTTACCTTTTATAAAGACAGGTAAGGGTTTTGATGATACAAAGTAATTCATTATAAACTACTGCTTTCAAAATAAATATAAATTAACAGTTACAGCCTTTAAAAAATCACATGTTAATTCCTGGTTAACATATCTAATTATGTTTCTTGGATAATATACATAATGAAATGCACTGGACGAAACATGTTTCCTACTGCTCACAGACAAAGACAACAGAAATTAAAATATACTTTTTCATTCAATTTAGTGTAGATCTGAATGTAATGTATACTTTAAGTTTTTCATCCACTTCTCGAACTACCGAAATATGGGAATTTTCGTACGTGATGTAGAAATGATTTAAATACATAAATCAACATAAGGTAAACAGTATTAAAGTTTACTTTTGTTTGTGTACATAATCAGAGTGTTTTTGTAGTATTTATAGCGCGTTTTTCACGTAGTGTAAAAAAAGCGCTATTAGGACGCAAATTTCGTCTTCGTTCCATATTTTGTCGTACCTTTTTCTCAGTCAATAAGCAACCGATTGACCTCGGGTTTTCGGCATTTGGTCGCATTTGTGCCCTAGATGAGCCAAATTATATTTAAATTTAATAATTTTTAAATTAAAAAAATTTTTTTTTAAGTATAGTACTACTTTCTGTTAGTTAAAAGTTCATCAGTTGCATTATTGTAAAATACAACATGTGAAAAACGCGCTAAAATTACTTGGCCATGACAATTATTGATATCTTGTTTAGACTATATTTGGTTAATCTGCTCAAACCTCTCCGTGCCCTCTAAACGCCCCCTAATTTTCTCTGGGTCTCTTACTGCCCCCTGAAAGCCTCAAATGCCCACAAGCGGGCGTTATCGCCCACGTTGAGAACCTATGGGTTATACTATTAAATAAAAACTTACCATCTACACCGTACATATACGACAGTGCAAAAGGGGAGCAATGCTAGTGCAAAATAAGATAATTGTGTGACAAGCTCAAACAATGATGACCCAAAGGCATAATTTTTTGCTATCTTCGTGGTAACTTTCCCTGCTTCACGAGGCTTAACTTAAGCATGGTTACGTTCATGTGGCCTTTACCTATAAATTTACAAAACCGGCAAAAAGTAGTCTAGGGTGATATCACAGCCAATCACTTTAGACTGTAATCGTATAGTGTTCAGAAGTGAATCCTTCTTCAATCTTTGAGCTGATGACTTTTGGATTCCTTCGTGGATGAGGGAGCCATGAAGAATGGTCTCATCAAGGCATACAGCCATTACCCCTGGTATGATGATGGGAAATGTTATCTATCACGATAGCAAGTCGCCTACCCTCATCAAACATCTTACGTTAGTTGCTCAAGGATATGTTGACGATTTGTTACCAATTACGTTATCGTTCCGTGGACTGTACCTAGCTGGAACTCTTTTCCAGTAGGATAATTCCCAGGTCTGAAGCAACTGATGGATACTTCCCAAAATATATTACCTAATGAGATTACGAATCTTTTGGTCATACTTCAGAATAACATATACAATCATGCATCACAGTCTGTTCAACATCAAAAATTTTATCATTTAATAAGCAACTGTTAATGGATCTTATGCTTTTAATATTTAGTTATAATTTCCTTCTCTATATATGGAATTAACATATAGAAGTTTATGTTGAACATTAAAGTGTGCGTAACTTACCAATCACATAGAATGCCGATGGCCATCCACCAAACACATCGGAATTGGAGAGTTTGGCTGCCAAAGGCATGCCAATTACCGTACCAATATTTATCCCACTGATGACAATAGCCTCTACTAAAGTTTTTTCCTCTTCTCGAATCCAACGGCCTAAAAGATTATACATTGCTGGAAATGTAACACCCTGTCAGCAAAGAAACTTAGTTTAGTTCATGATTTACTGTACCGTGTTGAAGAAAAAATGTTGATGGTAGCGTTAAACTCCAAGGGAATTAATTTAGTTACAGATATTTATTTACATGACTACAGTCAATAGGAATTACTCATAGGTATACAAGATTTTAGGCAGGATAAATGTAACGAAAGCGAACCACTACCCTCTGACGGTCAATCGAGAGAGAGAATTTGTCGATAATTCTTTTCTCTGTGGTGATTTCTTGTCATCTGTCCTCCAAAATGCCTTTAGATTAAGTGTTGTGATGAAGTTTGAAGTTTATGATTATTGAACAGTCAGAATAGTGTGAGGGAAAAAATTATGAAAATATTTCTGCGAAATTATTTGTTATATAAAAAGTATTTGTATGGTAAGTTATGTGCTTCTCTTCTGAGCGATATTTGCTGAGAAAGTTAACATCGTAGGTACTAGTTTTCTTATTTTTGACATGAAAAACACTATTGATGATTTATATATCCTCTGCTATTAATCAAAATATTATATAATCAAAATAAAAATTATATCTTTTTGCTTTTTATATATGATCAACAACGCCCACAACAGCTTTAGAACAGGGGCAGGCAATTGTTTTGACTCAAAAACTACATTGTGGAAGCTGCACCTTTTTAAGGCAATATGGTACCATCTTCACAATTTTTTTTATTTTTAATATTTGATATTTGGTTCTAATTGTATTTTATAAAGGTTAATATGTAATAATAATTCCATACAAAAAAATTTTTAAATTTGTTGCAAAATGTTTGTAAAATCTAAATTTTTTTGAACTTTTTTAAACATTTTTTAAAATCCTAAGGCTTTTATAAATATGTCTCTTTTCTTTCAAAGATTTTTTTCCAAGTGCCTTATAACATACTACATAGAACTGTGCATCGGTTTTTTCCACTCCTGATCTTTAATTTTTTATTAATTTTTTTATAGTTAAACCTTCAAAGAACAAGTATAAAAAATTTCAAACCCATACTTCAATTATCAAAAAAGCCTTAGAGTTTTGAATAACAGTATATGTACAAAAATTCAACATGGATAAATATGAGTTTAAAGTTTTCATTCCTGAATAGCATGATATAATATTCATCGAATTGTCTGAAACTTTTACGAAATGTTAATTAACTTATTTAAAACTGCTTACCATAGAAAATTGCACAAATGTAGAACAATTAAACAGTATACTGCCATAACGAATATATAGAAGAAAATGAATGAAAGATGAATATTTCATAAAACTTTACCTTAATAATTATTTAAAAAATACACACACTTTTCAGAGCTAATTCCATAGCTCAGAGCTAATGCACAACATGTACAAAAGATGTTTATGCCTTTATATATCACCAAAAACAAATATATAAAAATGGGAGAGTTTTTCTATTCTTGCGAATTAGATTTTTAATTATCTGAGTTATCAAAATGAGATTTAGTATTTGTGTTTTGGGAGAATTCGTTTTGAAGTTTTAATTTCATTCATAATAATATCATAAAAAGCACGCACAACTTTTAAATCTTGACCAAATCCATTTCCACCCAGGCCCTCGGGTCTGGAGTCCGATGCTCTAACCACTAGGCTACGCACGGCCCTAAATGATTTGCTACTGCATATATAATGTCAGTCTCATTGATGCGCAGTAGAAAAATATAATTAATTCATTTTTATCAGGCTCTTTTCTAGCAGATAATCTGAAATGTGGTCGTGGTAGTTGCTGTCTAGCATCAAATATTGCTCCATAACTTGATAAAAAATGCAGGTAAAGCTTTGAAATTTTGCAGGCATATTTATAAAGATTCGGGGTATCAAATAAGCCAATTAAAGTATTTTTTGACAGTTTGATGATTTTTAGGGTACCATATTGCCTTAAAGGGCTTGCATTCATTAGTAAACTTTGCAACTCAGAAAAAATATAAATTGTGCCATAAAATCAATAAAATTTTTTTAAATAAAATAGTGGAAGTTTTATTCGGTTTTCTTATTGTGCTTATTTTATATCTATAGCTGCAAGCACATAACAGGAATTAGATAGATGGCTTATTGAAATTCTCATCACAAGCTGTATTTTAATGTCAGACAACTTATATCTGCATTTACTCATGTTGATCTTATGCAAGAAAAATTTTGCTCACAAATATATGTTGACCCTAAAATAGGGAATATTTTCTGTCTATTTGCTATTCTGATTGCCTTGGCGGGTGCCAAAAAGACTCTCTGATGGCGGCTATTTGCCCAATCCTGCTTTAGAGTTATTTGCTACACAAAAGTTGCCTTGTAACATTCACATTCATCCATGTTAGTGGTTTTCAGAAATAGTTGAATAAAAATTATGAGCAATTCGTTGCAAAAAAAATAAAGCTTCATATAAAGAAAAACAAAGATAAAAATGGCAGAACAATTTAATGTTCTCATTTAATTGAGAACGTACATGTAGAAGAGAATGAGTTATTACAGTCATTATTAAAATAAATGGCTTACTTGTGCTAATCCTTGAAGAGCTCGAATGAAAATTAATGCAGCTATGTGGAAGTAAGCTGCTATTGGTATGAGTAAAGAAAGCAGAGCTGAAATACCAGTTCCCAGTCCAAAGATCCATTTGCCACTGTAGATCTCAGCTAATCTTGCTCCGGGCACTTGAGAAATACTATAGCCGTAATAAAAAGATCCTATGATAACTCCTTGCAATTTTGGTGTCCAAAAGAATTCTCCATTCTATAAAATGAGCAATATGATAAAGAGTGGTTGAATGGAGCTATTAATCTCATCCATTCATTTATTATTACTGTAATAAAATAATACCTTATGACACGACTACGTACTTGACAGAAATGGCAATAAAACACACTACTATTTCCCTTAATTATTAAAATTTCATGTATACAGGAATAAAAATAGTTACAGAGGTTTTCAGATTCTTAAAAGTAAAATATTTTCGTAATAATAAGGATTCCTGCAGATATCTTCTTTATGCCAGCGTGATCCCCTGATTCAAATCCTATAGAACATGGGTGGGATGATTTTGGCGGCAAGACTCCCTCCAGACAACTGAAACAGATGCTTCTTGAAGAGTGGCAAATTTTACCAAGAAAAACTGCTGGATAATTTGATATTGAGTATGAACAAACGGTGTCACTTAAATATTGCAGTTAGGTGAAGTTATAACCCTTATTAAGGGACTTTGGTTAATTGTTTTGCCTCTTGGCAGGGAAATTCCGAATTCTCTTATTAAGTGATGGGAAAAAAATTGGCTTTTTTTCGTTTGTAAATCCGGTAATATTTTAGTAAATGTGAATAGACATTTGAATAAAAGCAATTCATCAGGTTAATTAATGTGTAGTTAAGCTTTGGATTAAATTCTGGACATTATAATATAAAATAAAAATATTGCTACACATTTGGAATATTTGAATTGAGAGATTTATGGGGAAAATTGATTATTTTACATCTATTAGATTATTTTCTGGTTTAATCTTTTTCAAAATGATTGAATAAAAGGGAATAAACCTAATTAGTTATTCCACATTTATTAATGGCGTTTATATAATTTGGATCTTCATATTTACTGATGCTCAATCTATTTGCAATAACTGATAAAATAATTGAAAGAAAAAACACCCTGATTTTAAATCAGAAGCAAATATATTGTTAAAAATAAATTAACGTATTAAATGTAAAAGTATAGCAAATAAATCAATTACTTTTTTCAAAAGAAATTAACCTTATGAAACATTTTGATATTAATTTATAGTGTTCTTGATAATACTTTTTATGGGAGAACTATTATTTAACTCAAAAATTTTATCAAATATCCTAAATCATCTAAATCCACCATCAATATTCAAAACTACTATATGAATCTACCCTCCTCCACCTACAGACTCCCGTGTCAAGCAACGAGCTTACAAAGACAGTTCTACCTGTCCGAAACTTAAAAAGAAAAAAATAACGCCTGCAAACGAATTCGTTTGATGAACGTTTTATTCTCTCCTGAGGCATTCGCTCCATCATCCCCCCCACATCAAAAAAGCTATTGCCTCTCAGGGTAATGCAATACCAATTGTTCAAACTGGTTTCTTCTTGCATCTTACAATGAACCTTACTTTCGTAATGTAGACTAGGTTGATTTGTAACGGCTGGCTCTTAATCGTTATTTATTCCAGGTATTTCAGTTGAGAGACAAAACTTACTTCAATTCCTGGACCTTCACCTGTTTAAAAGGAGCCACTTTCACTAAAGCAACGATAAAACAATATCAATAACGCGTTTCTTACTTAGGGATAAATTTTGGGGCGAAAGCATAGTCGACTTTCGATAATTCGAAGTTGGAGGGACCAATGAAAAACATTGAATTATCAAGAGGGTAGGAAAAAAACTCCCAAAATATGCGAAGAGAAAATTTTCTCTAACAGATTTTAATGTGAAACTACGTACTAAAACAATAATTGTACATATGTATAAAATAATATTAAAGTTTTTTAAAAAGTGCATATTATACAGTATAAATATTATACAGAAGTTAAAAGTCATCTATTAAAAGAATACATTTTTATGTATTAAAACAATTATTAAAAGAATGCATATTGTACATAGTTAATCCTTCCTGACGAAAAAATTTGTTATCCCTAAAAACCTGTTTCATCTGTTATTGGTTTCCTCAGACACTGTCCACAGCCCCATTGGTTCTTCAAGACAGTGTCCAGTCCGGCCCATGCCCTTTTTGGTGCCCCATGCTATTAGTCACTCTAATGAGTCCTAAATCATCATGTCACTCAGCAAAATACACAATCCTACGCATCTCGTCTTCACAATACCAGAGCATCTTTTCTGAACCTATGTGTAGCAAGGCCACGTATTAAATGAAGATATGGACAGCTGACAACAAGTACGGCCAATTTATTGTCCACTTGAAGAAGGAAAGCAATATAAGTGTCTTTTTGCTTGAGGAATCGGGAAACACAAACACATAGGGATAGCAGACAGATGGTCATCAAAGGGGCAACGTTACAAGGGAGACAAGCAGAGGCAATACAAGACCAAACATGTAAGCTCCAACCTGTTTGCTACAGGACTCTACGTGTTTAAATTGTCGAGAGATATATAACTTCGAGTTATAGCGTGTTGTAGTCTAGTAGTTTATTTCGAAATATTCAATGTACTAAAAAGTATTGTTTTAGTTCGAAATATCAAGAGATTTTCTAGGGGCTGAGCATATACTTCGAATTAGCGAAAGGTTCGTATTATCGAAGGTTTGAATTACCGAGAGTCGACTGCATATCAATTTTGATCGCTACAAATTGGAAAGGAAAAGTCGAAAATAAGGGAAATAGTTCATTCCCCCCTCCCTTTTATTGAATTATTAAAATCCGTATAAACTGAAGGGGAAAAAATGTTGTGACAAAAGTCGTGTAACAATTACACTGAATAGGAACAGTATTTTCCAAAATAACTTACATGCACTTGTGCAAACTCCATGTGAGAAGTTTCAAGGGGTGGGTTAAATACTGCACACATCGGTTCATGAGTCAGGTTATCCAAATGTGGGTTAACTGCCGTCATATTCACCATTGCGATGATGGCTATGCTCATATTTACTCTCAAGGCGTACATAATGCACATTCCTAGGAATCCAGCAACTACAAACATATATCGCACTCCGGCACATTCTGTAAGTGATACAAAAAGTTTATCGGGAATTCTCATTCCATAAAAAATCAAAACAAATTATTCAGTATAAGTGAAGTTGTTAGAAATATAGAAGAATATTGGGTACTTTCCAGTGGCGTAACGTACACCCCCACATTGCAGAGGCGGCCCAGGACTCCAGGAGGCTCAAAGTAAATGTTATGTTAGGGTAAGCCTATGCACTGTTATGTTATGGTTTGTAAGATCTGAGTGGGGGCCAAAACCTGACTTTGCAGGGGGGGGGCTAATATTCTCCGTTACGCCACTGGTACTTTCGTGTTATACCAATTCGTCAAATCAAAAACATCGCCAAAGGGTGACTTAGTATACGCGAAGAATATTGTGCTTATGCAAGTTTGGAAACAGTTCTCTTTTACTGGCTGCATATCGTGGCATTTGGCGATATCTTTTTATTTGACAAATTGGTCGACAATATAAGACATATGTACCAAATATTGTATTAGTATATCTGAGAAATATTTCGTAAAAAAAAATTGTACACAGTTTTGAAAACGGGATGATTAGGTTGGTTATATTCTTTACAACCAACCGGAGATAATTTATAAAATCATATTTATAGATAAAAAAAGCTATTTCTTAACACATTCATCGCAGCAATGGCGCGCCTTTGTCCGAACCTCTGCGCTGCTCTCCGCAGTGCTAAAATTTAAGCAAAACACAAATTCCTTTAATACTTGTTTATTTTACTTTGAAAAATAATAATCAATTGCAATCAATAACAATTCTCACTATAACGATTTATTTGGGGATTCTGGAAGACGAGTTATCTTGCCCCTCGCGATGAAAGTGTACAGATAACATAATGACACTGTAGTCATTGCACAGGATAAAAATGATCCTCAGGGATTCATTCATAATGGGACAATTACAAGTATTGATGCAGTAAAAAGACCTAAAAATCATCTAAGTCAAAGAAAAATAGCTCATCCCTTTTTGCCTGTATTATTCAAAATAAGTAACAGAAATATGCAAAAAAGGGTTAAATTCTGTTCTTTATTCTCTAATATTATAAAAAGTAAGCACTATTTCCAGATGCCATGAATTTGTGAATATAACTTGTTTAAGTTAAAGGTACTGAAAAATTGACAAACAAAGATTGACAAATTTGTTTTGTGATTTTATTTTATAGGCCATCTTATTAGCTTTATAAAAATACCAAGTTTATTATATTCCGTTCAATAGAAGAAAAACTACTAGTGTTTTAGTAAAAGCAGATGAAATTTGTTTAAGCAAGATATGTCATACTTTAAAACGCGTTTTACTCGAAATGTGTGTTTTTTTAAATGCTCAAAAGGACAGCGATTGCTAAAAAAGTTCTGAAAATAATTAACTTAAACTTTTTGTGTATATTCTGTGTAATAGTAGAAGTGTTTTAGCCTTCAGATTTATCAATCCCTGTTTTATTACAAAATTTACAGTCCCTTATGTGAACATAATCACTATTTTTTTTCAAGCAATTTCATATAACTAAGATAAAGTGCTCTTGTTTTTGTACAAATTAAAATATCTCTTATCGGGAAGGTTATTTCAAAAATGAATAACATAGTAACACATCAGAATTGAAAAAATGAAAGTTTGTTTATAAATCTTTGGTACAGAATGGGCCGCATTAATGTTATTTTTATAAATTTTTACCCATTTTTTCCCACATTTTAGGAATAATAATTTTTTTTTCTCTTCTTAATTTTAGCATATTTTTCTTAAAATGTACTAAACAAATCTAAAAACAACAACAAAAAGTTATCCCCATGTCTTCATTTTTTTTAAAAAAAAGTTGTTGCAAGTAGAGGATACCTTAATACTATTTTCTTTCTGGGTACCTACATATTATATTGTCAGCCTACTTCGTAGCCGTCCCGCCCAGTATGGTGGTTTTGGCACTCGGCTTGAAATTAAATGCACTCGGGTTTGAATTCCGATATATCATGGATGTATCTTCGGGAAAAGAAGTCAGAATTTCGCCTGAAATGGATTCCCATCTCGAAGGGAAAGCAGGGCACCCTTTCTGTTCTATTCTGGGATCATCGTTTGTAATAAAAATCAATATTCTACTGTGATTGTATTGTATGTTTCTATTCATCTATCTCTTGTTTTTCGTATGTATCACAGTGTGAAATACACAACGACAGCAACAAAACAAGTTTTGACAAACAAAGAGACATCGCTAATTCTAAGAATGTCATCAAATGCTGCCATCATTATTATTGCTGTGCTGGAACGCACGCAGGAACGATGTCTACCTATAGGCTGTATATAGTGATCTTTGGCGATGTCTTTTTATTTGACGAAATTGACGTACTTTCTCTGTCATACCATGGAATAGATTTTTTCCTACCATTTTGCTACAATGAAGAAAATTTGCAATTTGTTGAAGAAGTGAAGTAGAAAACTATACTTCTTTTTTCAACAGAAGGAAATTTTATTGCAACAGCTTTTTTGACTAAATGATTTTACCATGGGATGGAAGTAAGTAAAAAGGG
Organism: Trichonephila clavata; assembly: GCA_019973975.1. Lineage (NCBI taxonomy): Eukaryota > Metazoa > Arthropoda > Arachnida > Araneae > Nephilidae > Trichonephila > Trichonephila clavata. The sequence goes on along the minus strand of BMAO01016377.1, from coordinate 48,871 downwards.
ACATTAGAATTATAATGCAGTTGATTGTCAGCATACTTTGGGTCTTCGTGCGATTAATTATTTCTCGGAATCTAGGATTCTGTTAGCAGAAACTTTTTGCTTTTCTTAACGTTGAGCGATGAACTTACTTTAGAGTCGCGATGTCAACTTCACATGAACTTTACCTTAGGAACATCTGTATATAGATAATATTGCCAATGATTGTGTTGGCAGTAACTCGGAAAAATAGACGTCAATGTATGGACTCTATAACCGGTAAGTATCTTGAAATATTTTAAGAGAAATGAATACTTTTTTTATGAATGGGAGTCTCAGAAATCCCATTCTAAAATTATTTTAGCGGTTCAATGTGGCGTACATAATTTTTACTCTTATAAAGCGCAAAAATTTTAGTTTGCATGATATTTTTCAAGATATTGATGAAATTATGTATTGTTTTGAACTCTTGTTAGAATGATTTCCGTATAATATATATTCATGTTTAATGTTTGAATATTGAAGGAAGTAATATGCATATCGCGATGTATTAAAAATGAATGAACAATTCATCATACATTTTAAGAAATAAAAAAAAACATTGTGATATTCATAACTTTTAAAGTGACAACACAATCCGGTAATATCGCCAAACTAGTTTTCAAACTATCGCACAACTATCAGTTTTCATTGCCGCACTAAATCCACCATACTTACCATTTCATTGATATTGGGCTGCTTACAATGATTGTAATTATTGCAAGAAAACACCTGATTTTAGACAAAGTAAGGTAAAATACTTGAACAATGCATTTTTCATTAATCGGCATTCGTACTATATTGTTAAATCGGTAGGTACTTAGGTATTAGAGTCATCGTAGCCAAATTAGCACAACCTGAATCGTGCCTTTTTCCACCGAAATCTGACTGATTTTTTCCTCGTATAAAACATGTTAGAATCTTTGTTGTTTGGGGCACTTACTTATTATCGCAACAACCGCCAATTCTATTAATAGCTCGCCAAGTTGACAACCCCGATTTCCTATGTGTCGTACGCGCTGAATTGGCAATCAGGTGCTTAGTTTCATATAATGTCGCCAATAGGTTGCGATAAAACGTAAGTACCTTGTTTTGCTGTTAAGGTGCGATTCACGTAGCGTCAATTTTGCTGCGGTGAAGCTAATACGTAAGTACCAATCGGTACTTACGTATTACGCCGTCGATTAATCTCGCCAAATAAAATAGTCACCATTTTAAAACACTATGCTAAATGCTCACTATATTTATTGTTCTGTAACATGCAGGGAACGGGATTTCAATATTGGCATATCGCGGAATTAAGCTACGTCTTTCGATTTGATGAAATTAGTCGACGGTAAGAAACAGCTGGAAAAAGGAAAAAAGTGTGCTGAATTTTCCACTTTAAAATTCCCACTAAATAAATAGTGAGATATCACTTTAATAATCATCAAAATAGGAAAGAGTTTGTTTGATTTTAATTTGCATCACACACACACACACTGCAGTAGCACGAGGGCTATTGGTGACGGACTGCATAATTTCAAATCCCGATCAAATGGCAGTGACCCTTGGTACCTAGACCTGGTGCCCGGTACAATGCCTACACATCACAAATTTTTACACCACACCCATAGAAGGAATCAAAAACTCGACAAATTTAACATGCTTCAGACCCTCTATCTGGCGTGTCTTCAGTGCCACTGGGATTCAAATCCGCAATTCGACAACTTGACCACGTACTCGGGGTACCACGAAAAAATGGTTGTTATAATATTATTCTTGTAAGCCAGGAAATTAAATTACTTTAACATAAAAATGTGTAATATAGTATTGTTTTGCAATAATTAACTAAAATATGCATCAGAGAAAATTATAGAGTTACTTGTTAATAAACTTATAGATCTTTTTTATAAATAAAGAACTTCTGTGACTGCAATCTTAAGTAATTTTTCTTTTTATAAAAAAGAATAAATATTCAATAAAAATAATCATTTTTTTTGTTTTGATATTTACATTCAGTTTCATTGTGGGGAATGCGTGAATTAGATATATTCATAAGTATTTCATCTGTAAATTTTTTTAAAAAAAATATGAACATTGTAAATAATTTTTATGTACAATTTAAATCAATTTATCCCTAAAGAATTCACACAGTCATCTAAAAAAATTACACTTACTGCATCGAATTTTGCGCTGTGATTCAGAATCTGCTTTTGTTTCAGTTTCCATTTGAATGTACTTGGAAAAAAAATTTTTAAGTAATCATAGCAGGATTGGAAATATTTTAAATTTATTACAACAAATAACAAACTGCTACTTATTTTTCTTCTTAATAATCTCCAAATATTAATACTCTTTTAGCCATATTATATCACTTTCAGTCTCATCTAATCTCAGCAGAATTAGAAAATTCTTTTAAAGTTTAGTCAAACAATATGACCTCTTGCTACAAAATGTTAAAAGAGCTTTCAGTATTTAATGTTTATGTTATGTTTTTGTTTATATAGCTTTGATTCGAAGTAGTATTTTATTCATATTGTAAACATTTGTTTCATTTTTAACTTGCTTTCACCGGTTATGAGCAATACATTAATTTTTATAATGGGGTCAATTCGTCAATAGCGGACGCTGCAATTGTTTGCCGATTGTAACAATAACAGCTAATCGTTAAGTCAGCTATTGTCAAGTAAACAATAACAGCTAATCGTTGTGTGCGAATGGTCGATCCTTGCCGACTCTATAGCTTTATATTCTTTAAATTTTTTTAGTACCCTAAATATTTTAAATTTTTTTCTAGTCTTTTGCTTTTCGTATAGTTATTAAATATATACATAGTTTTAGTTTACAGTATTAGATTTAAGCTTAGTTTATACTTCTGTTCTTTGACTTAATGTCTTGTGTTTTTGTATACTTTTAGGCTTAGTAATTAGTTTCCCAGCCACATTGTGTTTAAAAAAAATATGGATCGTTCGATTGAACAAAATCATTTATACTTAAAAATTAAGTGTTAAAGTGTAGAACAGGAGGGACCCTTGGCGATGTTAATTTTTGTGGCGACCGGAATCGATCGCCAAACAACATAATTTAGCGATAGATGTTTGTAATTTTGCAATAAAAATAAGGAGATATAAATATGAAATTAAAAAAAAAATATTTATAAAGCTGTTAGTAATGCATAAAAGTAATTTTTTTTTTCATTAAAAGGAAAGAAAAAATTTCATTTTGTTATATGATACTAGATGCAAATCCGAAAATGCCGCCAAAATACTTATCAAACACGAATAAAACACGTGGCTATTGGTTTAGCGTACGATCATATGATTTTGATGTCAGATGAATGGCGTGCGCGCGAGTCCATTGAAAAATTTCTTTGGAACACTTTTTTAGAGAGAAAATGTATTGAATATAAGTATGGAGTAAAGTGTGTGTTCAACCTGAACTAATTAGATGCATTTTTGGGTTTCGCTTTTTTTGGTAGTTTATCTATGATAGATCATATATTTTATTTTGCTAATATAAAGGGAAGTTATTCTTTACCATTGTTTGAAAAACTTTATGAGTTAAAACCGACACTTTCATGAATTTTGTACGCGAGACAAAAACTGAAGTTATACATATATTTTTTACGGAGTATCATGAATGATACAACGGTGACTAGAGAAATCGTGTCTCTTAAATTAAACCAAAGACGGTTTTTCAAGATAATAGAGGCTGACGTACATTAAATATATCAGGGTCTCTGAGTCTTCACATTGTTTTAATATGGATGTAGAATGTGAAATGTTCTCAAAGGTGTCGATCTCGTCAACAAATTGTTACTGAGCCAAGCACAGACCCTTTAGTTGAACAGAAGAGAAGGTCTCTACGGTTCTCAATAAATTCGGATAAGATTAAAATTGGAGTAAATTCAGGTAAGAGTTATTTGGTTTAGGTCAGGTTTCCTATTATTTTAAAAACTGCATGCTCTATAATAACGCATTTGTTACATATAATATTTTCATCTCTATCTGGATAAACTATAATGTACTGCCAAATTTTTACGGTACATATATTGAAAAGCTCCCCCAAAGGTGAATTTTCCTCAATTTTTGATGAAAGTGGCGAAATCTAATCAGTATTACACGATTTCTTTACGATCATCAAACCAGTAATATATCTCCATGGGGACTTTTTTCTATATTTTGTTTTACGTTCTTAGATTATTGAATTAAACTTTTTATTGTTTTCAGTGCTTGAAGTTTTAAAAAAATCTCCGAAAACCTTTGTCTTTCCACCCTAGACTTGATATTGTAAGCAAAACGTGTTTTTTACTCTTCCTTTTTGTTTCCTACTTTCAATTCCTGCTAGAAGCCGTGAAATAGAGTAATAAACATTTTTTGTTTGTCTTTTGGTATTATGGAGATGGTGTAGTTGAGCTAACCATCTGGGATAAGAAACAACAACAACACTTTTTAAAAATTCTAATGGGTTGCGGATTGGTGTTTTAAATTGCTGACCTAGTATATTCCCGAAAAGCTGGTATCTCTTTTTAATGCGGCACTGTATAGGCGGATACCAATCGCCGTACCCTTCAGGGGCTCAACTTCTTTAGGTGAGTACGGGTGTCACAATCCCGAGGTGCCCTAGTGATCTTTTCCTTTTCCCACGGGGTTTACTGTCTTTGGTAAACACGGGCTTCACGAACCCGGGGTACCCTAGTGATCCTTCTCTATTTTCCACCCTCTTTCTTGTCATTCAATTCATTCTTTCTTTCTCTTCCCGTCTAGACCACAGATATTAAAACAAATGTTTGGCGCAGTATAGCCGAAATCGGCTCTTGCGCCAATAAACCCCAAAATCACTCACTCACTCACCAATCGCCGTAAGTAATTTTGACGCCCAGTTTCCTCCCTAGAGGGAGGCACCTGAGCTCTGACGATGCGAATCTGTACTAGGATTTTGATTTTGCCGAGAACACCCAAGACAAACAGACACTTTTACATGTCGTACAATCATGCGACACGGACGCTCTGCATCATGAAAATTCACCGACTTGGGCCGGGGTCGAAAACAAAGGGAAATAAATAAATCCTTAAAAAACAAAAATATTCTTACAGAACAGTAATACATTGTAATTAACAGTTAGTAGTGCTAGTAGTTTTGACCAAAACCCACTCGTATACTTTTTATTATATTTATATGTAAGAGATATTTTTTTATATAAGATATAAATAAATTTACGATTATATTAGATCTTTTTAACAGCATTTAATTTTTGGGAGAGAAGATACCCCTAACTTAACTCAGTGGCACAACAGCCAATGAGGGCCAAGGCCTATTGGGCCCATATCAGTATACATGACCTTGGGCCCTGAGATGCATGAGAAAAGGTTCCGATCAAGTGGTCAGTCAGAAGCAAAACACACAGTGTTAAGTTCCCAAGCAAGCTTGGTACTCATTTATCGATCCTTTAACGGGATGAAAGGCTGAATTAACCTTGCCCAGCCCGAGGTTTGAATCTCGAACCTGTGGTGTGGAAGCGTGATGCATTAACCACGCAGCCACTGGGCTTCTGGGAAGATATATAACGACGTTTAAAACTGCTGTGTTAAGATGCCTTATGAATTCATAAGAGAGTGAAAGACACTTTCAAAATATAATAGAACTTCGAGTCGACATAAAAAAAGGCCAAAAAGTTTAAACAGAACGTAATAAAAAGCAAAAAGCCACCTGTTATGTAAGTTTTATTGTTACCAATTGGTAACTTTTCGGACTTGGCGAGTTTCATTTGAGATGTACATGTTCTTTTAGCCCCCTTAATGTCTCCTACTGGCCATTTTTAATTCATGAACATATAATGATTCTCTTATGGAGAAATTCTACTTTAATATAATTTTGCATGTGCATTCTCTCTCGCTAATTCAACTTAAACTATAAATATTAAAAAATTCCTCTATACACTTTTTTAAAATCGTGGTTCCGAAAGTAGTCAGTCGTCTAAAAGTTGAACGGTTATTGGGGTACTTGATCCTTGTTGAGGTCTTCAAGTATCCGAAAACTTGTGATAACTTTTTTTAAAAAAAATGGAAATATGGGGAATTTTTTGTTGCTTTTAGATTTGTTCAGCACATTTTAAGAAAAATATGCTAAAATTAAGAAGAGAAAAAGAAATTATTATTACTAAAATGGTAAGAAATTGGTAAAAATTTACAAAAAATAACACAAACGTGGCCCATTCTGTACCGAAACTGTATGAACAAATTTTTAATTTTTCAATTATGATGTGTTGCTATGTTATTTATTTTTAAATGACCTTTAGGATAAGATATATTTTAATTTTTACAAAAACTAGAGCACTTTATCTTAATTATTATATAAAATTGCTTAAAAAAACAGTGTTTATATTAACAAAGGGTACTGTAAATTTTGTAATAACACAGTGATTGATAAATCTAAAGGTTAAAAGACTTCTACTGTCATACAGAACATACACAAAAAGTTTCTGTTAATTATTTTCAAAACTTTTTGAGCACACGCTGGCCGCATTTGAGAATTTAAAAAAAAACACACATTTCGAGTAAAACGCGATTTAAAGTATGACATATCTTGCTTAAAGTAATGGCATCTGCTTTTACTAAAACACTCGTAGTTTCTATTCTAGTTAAACTGAAAATAATAAACTTGGTATTTTTATAAAGCTAATAAGATGGCTTATAAAATAAAACTTAAAAGAAATTTGTCAATTTGTCAAAATTCACAATTTTAGGGGAGTTGGATATCTTAATCCCCTTTTTTGATTCTAGGATTTGAGCGTTGAAAAGATAGAGCTGGTCATGACAGTTACTCGAAAGAATATAGAAATAAAGATTTTACCGAAATTATCTAATTTTCTTCTCTGATATCTTAAAGTTTTTTATATCTATTTTAAATAATAATTTGTGGATTTTTATGAAATTTTTAGAAATCCTTTTAAATATTGGAGCAGTAAAGCATTTACTAGGAAACCTGATTTTTTTTTCTTTTGGATGCACTTAATTACAGTGAAACACATATACACTGGTCTAGATTTCAGGAGGAAAGTAGAGGTTCTATAGCATTTTTGATATCGCATTCAAGAGAATTCAAAACGACTGATAAATGAAAATCCTTTAATGAAATAGTTTTCAAGTTAATCTTTGGTCACCCCTCTGTACAGTGTCCTATTGGTCAACAATATCATTTCTGCTTTCTTGTATTTAATGCATAGAAATTCCTAGATAAGAAATTTTAAACACTGTATTATAGACAATTAAATTTAAAAAACCCTCGTTGGTGTCTCAAGCTCAATATTCCCAGGAATCAACAGACGGTTCTATCTCGATTTTGAGGTGCCATATGAAGTACCTTACTTTTTAACAAGGACTGAAAGTCTTACCAAAGTGTCATTGGTGGAAGGCTGATCAGGCCTCCCCTGGTTATGTTATTAATTGTTTAAATTTTACTGTTAACAAAGTTTTAAGGAATCCTATTTTATTTTTGGATTTTTCTAGTGATTTTTGGTTTATGAGGATTGTGTACTCCATCTAAAATAAGAAACACAACGCAGTTAAATTTAAAAATAATATTTTTTTAGTATTAAGTAAGTATATATAAGTAATTATATATGTTATTAAAAATCCTTAAAATAACAATTTAATCTTCACAGAAACGTAAGGTTGTTAAGAGTAAATATTAGTATATAACATTTATTTTGGTTTCTTTTGGTGTAAAATAAATAAAAATCAAAAGAAAAATCAATAGCTATGTATAGAATTTCTAAAATATTATGCAATTAGAAAAGAATTATTTCTATAGAATTGTATGTCATTATCAAGCATTTGATTTCATTTGCTTAAGCATATTTTATTATAGCACAAAGTTATACTTACCGTTTGACATATAAAAACGTGAAGAAATACAATACTATACTATTACCTGGTGCAAGAAGCTGAAATAATAAGAGTAGAGGCCGTTAATATTTAACCTTTGGGGCCAAATGATTTTACAGTTCTTCCCTTCCCCTTAACGCTCCCGTTCACTTAATTGCGGTCAGTATACGTTTTATTTTGACATTCCATATAAAAAAAATGCAAATAAGGCTATAATGATAATCAAAAATATTTTAAAGTAGGAGAAAATGCTTCTCTTAGTCGTGAAACGGTTAAAAACTTATTTAAAAATCTTCTTGTACCTTGCGAATTTAATTAACTTTAATACAAAAAAATAAGTTTTGTTTAAATTATTAAATGATATTTTTTACTTTAGAGATACAATTTATTTTTTTCTGGTGCTTCTGATATCAGTGGCGTAACGTACACCCCCGCATCGCGGGAGGGGGCCTAAAACCAGACTCTGAAGGGGCGCCCAAATGCTTTCCGTTACGCTACTGTCTGATATGTATGTTTTCTTTAATTTGTATACATTTTATTCTTGCTGTACTGAAAATATAAAATGTTTTTAGTGATTTTTCACCTTATTTTGTGTTATCACTTTGATTCTTATAAAATGCATTTTTTGTATAAGTTTTAACGACAGAAAAAATAATAATTTATTGTAATAAAAAATGTTTTCCAACTTCATATATAAAAATATAATTTAATATCGTCTAGCATGTATTGTTTACAATTACTAGACTACATATATTTAAACAACAAAAGATCTGAATCAATCATTTAAAAACTATATGTACATCAAACAGATAACTGAGATTTTTTCGAAAATATTTATAAATATTCCAAGATATTTAGTTGAATAATGTTTGAATATCAGTTGAGAGGACTGTATTTCCGTCGTTCTCTTGCTTGCATTTTGGGTACACTTGAAATAACTTCACTTGCATTATCTTCAACCCAGTCTTGTTTTTCAGAAGATGAGAAAAAAATAAACACAATGGAGGCAAAAGTTAAGAGAGATGATGTAATACCAAAGACAATTCTCCATTGATGAAGAGTATTCTATATAAAAAAATGAAAATTGTTTAAAACGAATTCAAACAATGATAAATTTAAAAGTCATTTTTCTTGTATGAAAATTTAAGCAAAAGATTATTCATGCTATGAAATATTTTATTATATTTGAGTCATTGTTCAGTGATTGACGGCTGAATATTCAAAATGGCCTTTAAGTTTTACTTTAAAAAAGATTTATTTGAGCATCATTTCTTTTTTAAACTTTTTCGAATTATAATTTATATTAGTTAAAAACCTGCACATTTTTAACATTTTCAGCTTATTCTATAAAAAGTATTCACAATGTTCTCAAATATGTAACTACACTTTGTAACATAAAAATCGATGCACCATGTATGAGTTGTTTAATGGGCTGAATTCATGACGATCTCATGATAAAAACAAACGCGTGTTCTTCATTGAATTCAAAATAGACATCAAACTAATTGTACTTCTTCTATTTGTAAAACTTAAATAAAATTCCAAATTTCATAATTGTGGGTAATTATGTTCAAATATTATATAAATATTTCTTCAAAAGATTTCAAAATTTAAAAAAAAATCAACTTATTTTATGCATATTTTTTTAAATAAAATGCATTTTGTCTACCTTTGTGCCTTATTGTTGTTGACAAATTTGTATTTTTTAAGAGAAAGTTTCTGAAAAGATCAAAAATTGGCAACAACGAAGCTCATGAGTTGACTTAGCTGGAAACACATGATTACTTTTTTTATCATATGACTATGACGTCATATGAGTTTTTGATCTGATTTGGCTAAACACACGTGGTTATCGTTATCATGTGACTATGACGTCACATGAATTGAGCCCATAGGGACAAAAATGGTAGACGTCCTGAATATGCAAGGAAAGACATTAAAAATCAGAACAATTGGATGACTTATTTCTGAATTCGATTTTTATAACTTGAGGAAGTCAATAAAGCATTAGCTCATCTCTGTCCTGGATGAACACTTTCATTTAAGAGTCATACACTGATAAAACTTCCGGTCGGTACCCAGTGGGAATTCTTGCCATATTACCACCAACTAACGAGAACACTGGCGTAATTCTAGAGTTAGTTTAATGGGTCTACTCATCACATTCCAACTGACGCTGGGTGTGTGTGTGGAGATGAGAGATGAACTTGCTACCCAAGAAAGTGTTTCTTAGTAGCAAATATATATATATCAATGTCGGAATACTAAATACTACAGCAAACCTTGCTACTAATTATATCTCAGCTACTCATTGCAAGGTTTGTCATGTTCGGCCGTACATTATCTGTTGAGAACAAGTCCAAGGGGGGGGGAGTATAAAGGGAACGATAGCTATATATGCCTCGGACATTTCTACACTGATTGTTAGGATATTAGCGGAAACGGGCTGTCTCGTCAGTACACTTCTACACCTTTAGAGCTGGGCATCACTGCAAATGGACTTGATAATATGCAGGCACGAGGGTGTCATGAAAGTACTTCCCACTCTCCCAGTCATTTATCAACAGTCCTCTAGGTAAATTATGGGCGAATCTTACATGCAAGATGGTTAGTAGTAGTGAATCTGGGTATGTGACAAACGCTGATAATTGCTCCTTACTATTTTAGCCTTAAGTCAATCATTATCATTACTCGTATGACAACTAGGTAATGCCAAGCTTTGCACAACATGCCTTGTTAAGTGTTACCTTCAAGCTTGTAGATGACTTTTTTTTAGCCAGTTATGTCATCTGTTCTTTCCCAGATCGATCACTTTTGAGATCTGATGGGAAAGCAAATGTAACTATCTCAGACAATTTAACCTGACATGTGGCAATGCCATGCCAGGTGATAACTTGCATCCAGACCAAAAACCAATGTGCGCTTGTTGAAATCCTCAATATGTAACTATCATACTCTTAGAAACATTAAATTATTCTCACTTACTATAATTACTTTCTTTTCTGTGCATGCTGATTTCCTCCATGTATTTTTGTCACGAACGGACAGAGAGGCCGTAGTAGTCTAATGGTTATGGTCGCAAACTTGAGGCAAGCAAGTCATGATTTCGAGTTCTAGTGCCACTGAAGACCACCGTGTAGAGAGGACCAATGCGCATTAAATCTATCGAGGCTCAATATCCTTCTGTTGTTGTGGTGAGATAGTTAAAAGATGGAGTCAAAGATCAGGTGTCGTCCTCTGCACTTGTATGAAATTCTAATTACAAGGTCCGTCACCACTAGCCCCTGTGTTGCTTTGCAGTGCGACGTTAATATAATGCCTTGGAGTTATTATATCCAGATACTTTAAAAATGCTTACTTACAACAAAAATGTTTCAGATATGCTTCATTTTACGTTATTGTTATATTAAAAATTATTTTATATCCAAAAAACGTTTTGTGTATTCTAACTGAATCATCATATGAAATCAGTCTATGTATTAAAAATAAAATATACACTACCACCCTCTAAGGTTATGAATGGGTCTTATTACAGTAACAGGAAATAAAATGTCAAGAACTTACTTTTGTAATTTAGAAACTAAGTTAGTTCTGTTTTTTTTGTGAAGAGAGAATCTTATGATTTCGTTTGAAGCATTAATTAGAGCTGTCAGAATGTTTTAATTTTGCATCATTAGGCTAAATTTGCCAAACTATGCAAATTTATAATATGTAAAATTTCTTATTTTTGAAACAGATAACGAGTTATCGGACAATCAAAACCCATACGCAGCCAGAAATATTTTTAGATATCTATATATACACTGTAAATAAATTAAAAATAGAATGCAAAACCGTTCTTACGTTTCCATCAGTAAGGACTCCTACAACTAAAGGTGCTAGGAATCCAGTTAAGTTCGATATAGTGTTCCCTATACCCATTAAGGTACCTAAAATTAAAAGTAAATTTTTGTCACATGTAGTTTTCTGAATTAACAGGTAGTTAAAAAGACTTTTGTAGAGAAGAACATATTAAAAAATGTTTTTTCCTAATGGCTAATTTTTTGTAAAACTTAAAATATATAGTAAAAAAATTATGATTTTTTAAAAAATATTATAGTAATACTATTAATTATTACTGATAAACAAAACATTAAATTGTTTTTAAGGAAAATCCGTTTCAGAAATCTATTTTTTTGGTGTTTCTAATAAAAGTAACTCATCATTTAACAGTATATAATTAAGAATAAATAAATATATTTATAATAATTAAAATCAGTAATTTCCGAACATCTTATATTGTCAAGGAAACTTTCAATTGATAAACTTCTAAAGGGTTAATTATTTTTTATAAAACGCAATAAAGACTAACACAATAGTGTATTTTAAACATTAGTAAATACTAATTTGATGAATGAAACTGTGATTGAATTTCTTTTTATATAAACTTATAATAAAATTAATGCATAAAAATAATTTTAAAATAAAAACGGAACAGTGATTTTGTATATAATTATCAGTACAAGTTCCCCTTTTACGCTTTCAAAAGTTTTTTAATCAATTTTGACACAAATTCTCGTAAATATATGTGTCCTGTGCACAAAATTTAACACGTATTTAAATATGTTTTGTAACATTGAAATTAAAAATTTAAATACTGTATTTACTCGAATCTAAGCTGCACTATTTTTCCAGTGTTAATGCTACAGAAAATCAGGGGCGGCTTAGAGTCGAAGGCAAAACATTTGTCGGATGGGAAACATTGAGTTTCTACCCTTTTCAAAGGGAAAAATGTAAACGTCCATTCTGGCCTCTCCCATCGATGACTTTTATTAGACTTTGGCAGTTTATTTCCAGTATTTTATCTATTCTAAACATCGTTGCCAGCTTTTTTTTTGTATACGCTTTCTTTTAACCACCTAACATCAAAGATATCGGTAAAAGCCTCTCAAGACGAGTTCACTATGACGCAAGTGGGGAAAGGGAGCAGAAAAAAACGGAAACAAAACAACGGCTATAGTTCAGTAACGTGTACAAAATTACATAATTTTTTGCTTGTAAATGTTCAAAAGTCTTTAATAATTCTTTGTGTGGCATTCTTTTACAAAACATTCTTCAAATGCATTGGATCACATGTAAGACGAAACTGACACCAGACAACGAAAATGGCAACGCCAGCACCAATTTCGAAGTCAGCTGTGACAATGGAAGTGACGAATCATTTTCGAAATATGATATTATTGGTTAGAGTAACTATAGGTTCATGTATGCACATTTGGACGTTTTTAATATTGGTAAAATAAATTAATTATTGACTTATTATTTCTCCTAAAATGTTTTAAAAACTTTTTAAGAGAGTATCGGATATCATACATATATATTTTCATATATATTTTACACATATATTTTCATTTTTTTCCTTAAAAAAACTTGTAGAGAATAATTGGGGGTGCAGCTTAGAATCGATGACAACAATTTTTCACAAAAACATTTCGAGAATTTGGGATGCGACTTAGAATCGATGGCAGCTTAGATTCGAGTAAATACGGTAAAAATGTTTTAAGATCTGTGTGGAGGGACGTATGAACACCTCTAAGTGGGCCGTAGTTTGTTCACCACTTGAATTTAAAATTATTATTAAGTTACGTTCTAATTCACCAATAAAAATGTTAGTTTAGCTTGCGAAATCAATTATTGTGCAATTATAAATAGTGTGATTAATTTCAAGAAATATAATTCTAGAATTCGTAGATGCATTGAATCATCTCATCCTATTGCTTATAGTTTAAAACAATACGTTTATATATACTTAATACTCATACTTTTATTAATCAGATTACGTAAATAGTCATACCTGCAAATTCTGGTGCCATATCCAAAAATGAGAGTATGTGGCCGCTATAACAAAAGCCACCTACCATCACGGAAAGGAAGAAAAGTAATTTGTTTAATACTACGTCACATCCTGCAAAACAAACACCAACCAGCCCCAAGGCACAACCAAATCCTGCTGAAAGGAAACAAAATTCATTTATCTACGCTTATGTTTAAATATCAAATTATTCTTATTCTTTTTGTTTTATATAAATATAGTAAACTTTCTGTTGAATGGTGTTCCCGGCGTTGAGATAAAAGGTACTTCCTACGAAAACAAATGATGCGAAACATATCGCTATCTTCAACAAGGAACAAATTCATCGGCTAGGTGGAGTGGCTGGTTTGTCGCTAGCCTTCTGCACCGGTGGATTTTCATGATGCAGAAAATAGACAGCTGTCATATCCTATGATTATGCAGCATGTAAAAAAACATTGAGTGTCCGTTTGCCTTGGGTGCTCTCGGCAAAATTAAACTCCTAAGTGCAATTTCGCAATGTCAGAGCTCAGGTGCCTCCTTCTTCGGAGCAAATTGGGCGTCAAAATTACTTGCGGCAATTGGTATCGCCTATATGATGCCGCACTAAAAAGTGATACCAGCTCCTGGGGAATGTACTAGGGCTGCAAAGGTAAAAAAAACAATCCGCAGCCCTATTAGGGGAAAAAATAAGAATTTATAACGCATTTTGAGGTAGAAAAGTGTCACAGTTTTAAAACTAGTTCTCTGGATTGCACTATACGTATGTGTATACTTTCATTATAGCACAATTTTGAAATACTTTATAAGTGCAAAACTTCCATTTTTAATAAAGAAGAAAAATATAAAAAATACAAAATGTATATAACCTAAGATACAGTGTTTATTCTGGATTATGAGCTTATTCTGTCTTTCTGATTAATGAATTCTATGTCGATAAATGTCTTGGTGAGGGATGCAGTTTTTGGACAGCACTTTTTGCATCATCAAAATCTTTATCGAATTTTCGACTGAAAAAGTTGATCAACGCACGGAACAGACGATAGTATGCACGATGCATCAAAATGTGCAAGCTTATTTAAATACATCGCATCATTTTCATACACATTGCTTTCCTATTTTGTAACAGGTGGTGCGTGCTCATTCAAGATGACATTTTTCCAAAAAATATTATTTTTTAAATAAATATTTTAATGCGATTTGCATATCGTTTGTGTGCGTGTCATCCAATTGTGTTTGTGATCGCCATTAAATGTGATTTTGTTGTTGTCGTGTCCTTCCCAAAGGGAAGGAATGGAAGTTGCCAGAGCCTGTGAGACAAGTTAGACTTCTTAACGATAGATGGCCACACCACCTATCTCCACCTCCACAATTTAGGCATGGAATTGGAAAGAAGGGAAATCCCTCCTGCACCCCTCCAACCCCCTGCACTCGTAGTTTCTGCTGCAACCGCCCACTAGACTTTCGGATCCACTGATTTAACGAGCACGTACTCCGTGTGTACTCGGTTGTATTTGGTGGCATCGGGCATCAAACCCAGGCCCTCCGGTCTGGAGTCCGATGCTCTAACCATTACGTTACCGACGGTCCAAATGTGATTTTAAAATAGTAATATGTTTTTCCTCATCAATCAATCCAAAGACTGCTATAATGAAATTAAATTATTCTAGGTCTAAATGTCATATTACAAGGTAAAAATACCTTAAGTCAAGTTAACTTATAACTTATATGTAAATACTTACATATAGAATTACAGACCTTCCTCACAACACCGACGGAAGCGATCTTTCTTCGAATAATGAAATCAGCAATTGCGGCAACAATCAAACCCACTACAGTTTGAAGTACATGTGGTAGGGAAGAAAAGAAGCCATTCTGAAAAAGATTTTTAAATTTTTTTTTCTTTTTTTGATTTTTAATCTATGATGATCTTAAATTTAAGACAATGATAAATTCGAAATAAATTTTTTAGTAATTTATAATGCTATCAGATCTTTGTTTTTTTTGGAAGAAATAGTGAATTTTACTACACTTCTTCTAATGGAAAATGTAGGATGGTGCTGAAAAATGTTGGTAAATCCGTCATTAACGTGTAGAAAGCCCAATCTTGACACGTTTTACAGATGACGATTGTCCAAAATGGAACTGATGAAAAAATCTTTCTCCATGGAAAAGGAGGTGTCTGAAATAAAAAAAAAATTATATGTACACATTTAAATAAACAAAAGATGTTTACAAATAATGCTCATACCTTAAGTTTTTCTTTAAAAAGATATTTTGAATTTAAATATATTTTAAAACTATTTTTTTTACGTGTATAGGAAGTTTAACAAAATTTAAGTATAAAAGTTCATGATAAATTCCAAGGGCAATTTTTCCGTGATAGCATGAGTTTAGGCATGATTTTTTCATAAAATATTTAATACAAAAAAGAAATTTGAAGCAATTAAAGGCATTTCAAGCTACTAGAATAAAGTATCATACGTAGTAAGATTCAAAAGTTCCCGGACTGAATATATAACATGAAATTTTTTTTTGTAGTTGAGCGACTATGATATCGTTTCTGTGTTACTGAATTCTTTCCCTTTTTTAAAAGTGGTTTGTCTCAAATCACGGGTCGGTGGCTTGGCACGATGTCGTATTTTGTAGATGGATGTATTTAGTACCCGGCGAGATTGAAAGAAATAGCGTTTGTTTAGGGGTCTCAGGGGTGTTAACTTTTTCGGGAGGGCTGAAAATATGAACAATATTCAAATACATATAACTCTTTTAAATTAAAATTAAATAATTCGAATTTTTTACACATTATTTATAAAGGAATGAGGCTTCAGAAAAGTGTAAAATGTTTAAAATGTAATCATAATTTTAAAAATTATAAGCATATGAAAATTAGAAATGTTTTTATAAGATATTAATTAAGTTTTACTGCGCGCATGCTATTTTCAAAAGTATTAGCTTTAATTACTAGCAATAAGTGGATTTATAAAGTTAAATGTACCCTTATTACACCCTAGTAAATTAAATAAATAGAATAATAAATTATATTTTTTAAAAAATAAAAGATTTATTTTTTCAAATTTTTTTTTAAAAATTTCAATATTTTTGAAATATTTTGAAATACAAAAGACATATTATTCTTAATTTACTAGGGCTTAAAGTGTATGATACATTTTATAATTCTATAAAGTTTTATGCATCAAAGGCTACTATTTTAGAAAATAACGTGCGCGCAGTAAAACTTAATTAATATTTCTTATTAAAAAATTTCTTACATTCATATGCTTATAATTTTTAAAATTATGATTATATTTTAAACATTTTACATTTTTCTGAAGCCTCATTCCTTTGTAAATAAGGTGTAAAATATTCGAATTATTTAATTTTAATTAAAAAAGTTATAAGTATTTGAATATAGTTTATATTTTCAGCCCTCCAGAAAAAGTTAACACCCCTGAGACCCTTGAGCAGAGAATGAATATCAGGTTTTGTATTCGCTTGGGAAAGAGTGCTACGGAGGCTTAATCTCGGCCAGTTGACAAAGATTCTTCCCTACTTGGCAGAATTGTTACTGAAGGCGAAAAATGGGCAATTGCAGGTCATATAAAAACATGAGAACATCGGCAACTTGGAAATCACCACAATCTCCACGCAAGCAGAAATTCCACCAAGATTAACTTAAATTGATTTTTAAATGAAAGGTCATGTTAAAGGTGTTCCTCGATATCCAAGGCATTGTGGGCCTGGAATTTATCCCTGAAGGGCACACTGCAAACAAAGAACTCTATGAAAACATCCTGTATCGTTTGCGTGCGTCGATCCGACAGAAAAGACCAAAATTGTAGGCTGAACAGTCATGGGTGCTTTCTATGACAACCTGCACACTGAATCCCACCCCGTCCCCGACTCTTTCTAAAATCGAAAACAATTGTTTTGCCACATCCTCCTTACTCCCCTGATCTCTCCTCCGGCCACTTCAGCCTATTTCTTAAGCCGTAGCTTGCATGGTTGTCGATTTCAATCTGCAGATAAGTTAAAAGTGCATCGCAGGCTGAATTAAAGGTCGTGGTTAAAAATGAACTCCAGAAATGCTTCGACGATCTTTACAAGTGATGGCAAAAACGTGATGTTGCAGAAGGGTCTTATTTAGAAGGTGGGTGTGTTAATTAAGGATTAATTAGTAGCATTTTTTAAGTTATAGACTCAATCCGGGAACGTTTGAATCCTACCTCGTATATATATTTATTAAGGTTATTAATATAAAATTCAATACGAGAGAAAAGAAAAGCTAAAATAATACAGAGTAATGATGTTTTGTTGTATATGAATTTTACTGATAAAAAAAAACAAATAAGAGTGTGCTAATTTAAATTAAATGCATTTCGAATGTGAAAAACAAAGTTAATAAATTTATACTTTAACACAGTAATTCGTAAGCTTTCCATCGCCACGACCCCCCTTCATGTATCAGTCTAACATTGCAGACCCCGCGAATTTTGAACCCCTCGCCGACTTAATATTCTTGATCGAATTACCGTAAAATCCGGCGTAAGACGTGCACCGCCGTATAACGCACACCTATAATTTCAAGCTGCATTTTTTTTTATTTTTAGGTATACCGTGCACCCTCTTTTTAACGAAAAAACCTGAAATTAACGCGTTCAATGCTCTTATCTTTTGAAGTCATTTATTTGACGTATTATTCCAAACTTTGTGACGGATCTATACGCGTCATTATTTCACTAATCCTCTTGGGGAAACTTTGGGGCTAGCATTCGCGTTAATTCACAACCTCTCAAGAAGAAACCCTGATATTTAAATTAGTTTGACTATAAAAAGTCAAGGTTTTGTAGATGTAAGATAGAAGGAGCCGGAGAGCTGTTGCGGTGATACGTATGTGAGAATATTAGAATATTTCTCATTGAGTATTTCACAAACATAGCGTGAGATAAGGAAGTAGTTGCTAAGAGATTAAATTATTAGATTGAGGATCCAAGATAGATTGAATTAGATTTAGTTATCGGATCATTAGCGCTTGTTCACTTTGTCTAGTTCACTTAGTCGGGTTTACTTAGAGTTATTCATTGAGATTAGATTGCTCACTTTATATATCTCTCCTAGGGTTTCCTTTTGTAGTTTCACTTGTGATTAATGAAGTGTGTTTGAAGAGAAATAAAATAATAGTTATTATGGAAGTTGCTGGTGATGCTTTGTTCCCCCCCCCCTACACCTTTAGGTAGGCAAGACGTTGATAGAGGGGTGCCAAATACACCACCCTCACAACTTTAGAAAAAATAGTATACTTCTAGAACTTATAGAAACCCTTTAAGTTTACAAAGAGTGTGATTTCTTTTAAATAAATAGTATTTCGGTATATATAGAAATCTAATTTTATATGCTTATCTCTTTATTTATTTTTAATGTTATCATTTTCATATTCGGCGTATAGCTTGCACCCGTAAATTCCGGTCTTATTTTTTGTGTTATAAATGCGTGTTATACGCCGGATTTTACAATACATGTTCTACTAGAGTTTTTTCATTGAAGGGGGGGGGAGGGTGCAATTTGGTGATCTAATTTAGAATGGCACATCTTTCAGTTTTTCCACGAGGACAGTAAAAGACAAAAATCCTAACGTTACATGAGAGACTCCGCGGACCCCTTAGAAAAACGCTGGGAACCCCCAGGGTCTATGGATCACAGTTTAAGGACTACTGCTTTAATACATTACGTCACATGTCAGTCTGGTGACTGACAGTGACCTTTTTCTTTGGATTGCGTCAGTCAACGGTAACTGACAGAACACCTTTTCTACAGGAGCGGTATTGCATGTTAACTGAATATATAACAAAAATTATACCCTACGTTCTAACTATTTTTAAAAAAACTTCGAAGTATTATTACTGACAGAAAAATATTGCAGAATAAATTGAAAACAATTGCCCGAATATAAAGCATTTCTAAAATAATACTTGATTTGCATGCAAAAATAACCTTAGAATAAGAATAATATTAAGATCGCGAAAGAGTGCTCTGAACATTTATCTTCATCTCAACCCAAGTAGATCTCTAGCCACCAGATAACGGTGAAATCGGAGATCATAGGTTAAACGCAAAGGAAGGTTTAGCAGATGTAACACTTAACGTTTTAATCTATAACACTCTATTTACATCCAAATCAATCATTTCCTGTCTGAAACAGAAAAAGCAGAACAGCCAGAAAAAGCTCAGTGCATCTTCTAACTTCTTTTTCTTATTTTATTTGAATTTTATGTCTAAACGTAAGGGTGTCCGAAAGTATAAACTTTAAAAAACTTAAAAAAATTAATTAATACTTTAAAAAATTCACACTTTAAAAAATTAATTCAAAATAAGCAAATGAATATTTTCAATTATGGTTTTTTATCTTTCACAAAGAAAACGATTTAAGTTACTGTTTCAGAAATGAAACTGGAAAGAGTTCCCATTTTTCAACATTTTCACCGCAAATGGCTTTACCACAAGAACAAGCTCAAGTTTTAGCATGGTTTATTGAATTTAAAACTGTGACACATATACAGCGTAAATGGGACACCACCACACTGGAGTTTGGAAAACAGAATATTACATTCCCGGAACGAGGGATGGAAAAAAGAAATCCACATTTCATCTTCGGACTGCTTCTTGTAGGGATACGTGAAAAACATCCTTTATCAATTTTCAATTAGTAATACTAACTAAATGAAAAGTCGAATTATCGTTGTCATTCAGATCGTTGATCCTGCAATGGTTCATAGAACGTGGCTAGAAATGTAGTATAGACTCAATATGCTGCACGTAACTATTGATGCGCTCATTGAAATCGTGAAATAAAGCATTGTGAAAATGATATTTTCTTTATGGAACAAAAATAACCGTATGAGGGGCGCGACCTACTATCGGTGCCGGCTACAGGTGTGGGAGGAAGCGAAGGATGACTCGCCATAATAACTTTTAACTATTTATTCAACACAGAAATTATCAACAGACACAGTTCTAACATTCAAACTAGAAAAGATGTTCCTGATAAGAGCAACAGGGGAATAAACCACGAGAGACGCGAATTATGAAAAGACTTTTGTTCTTTTGATCCTCCTTTTTTGGAATCAATCCTCTACTCTAAATATTTGAGTTGCAATTTAGCTATGGTGACCAATCGTCACTTTAATATCTTCAACTATTTAATGCCTGAAACGCATTATCAAATATACTAATACCTGATCAGTAGCTATCTCTCCTCGTCGTCAGATTCTCTATATTTCAATCTCAATATAACTCCGTCTATCCATCTCTCTAGCTAGAAAACCTATATATATATATATATATACTATATATAATCGACCTAATCTACGTATCACGGTTTCTTCTTCCTAAAGGGTTGGTTGTGATTGATTTCAATTGATAGCCCAAAGATTTCCCAAGATGATTAGTTGAAGGACTTGTTTAGATCTATCACAACGATAAGTAAATAGACTTATTTTTTTGTAATTAATATTTGGAAGTGTAATTATACTTTTCAGACACCTGGTACATTAAAAGCATTTGTAGGATATGAAGTGAAACGTTTGATTTCCTTTTTATAAATGAAAGGGGAATTCGAATAACTATTAACTCTACAGGTTGTTTTAAGTTTCAACATGCCTTAAATATTTACATATGCTTCAAGCTTTTAATTGATACAAAGTAATGCTACTTTATCTCTAACAAGGTTCCATATGAGCCCTCATTTTAAAAAATTCTACATAAGTCGACTGAAAAAATCAACGAGTTTAATTTAGTTAGATACGATAATAGACGAGACAACTTCCTCCAAAATTAAAATAAATTCATAGAAGATAAAACTACAGTGTTTCCTTTACAAGTGAAAATTTTTAGCTTACTTCTGCCTTGAGTCTCATCCTTTGATTGGATGAGATATAGTTTTGTTCTTTGCTTGTGATGAATGGATGATTCTTTGGTGAATCTGTTACCAAAAGACACCACAGAATGAACCATGAACATCCAATAAAACCTAAAAAATAATACATAAAAACTTATTCATTAAAACACATTACTTTTTATCTATATTATATACATAATTAATGGATAACATATGATGTAAGGCATTAAAAATTTTATTATGTTGGCTAAAAGTATTTGAAATTGGTATTCTAACCCTTTTTTCCTAATGTGGGTACAGATCGATATATTTATCATTGTGGATCTAGTACATTCCCTAGGAGCTGGTATCACTTTTTAGTGCGGCACCATATAGGTAATACCAATTACCGCAATTAATTATGATACTCAATTTCCTCCTCAAAGAGAGGCATGAGTTTTGACGATGCGAAATTGAACTTAGGAATTTAAGTTTGCAAAGAGCACCCACGCCAAACAAGCACTCAAGGGATCTTTTACGTGGCGCATAATCATACGACAAAGACACTGTCAATTTTCTGCGTCATGAAAATTCCCCGGCTTGGGCCGGTGTCGAACCCGCAACCTCTTGTAGACCAGTGACAAACCACCTACACTTCTCAGCCGACTAACATTCGAACATTAAATCATGGAATTTTTATTCATTTCTTTAAGGTAATTAAAATGAATTGCTTATGGTTAATTAATTGTTTATATATTAACATTGTAGTCCACCATAAACGCTAAACACTCTTACATTTTTGAAAAATTGTTAACAAAATACAAAATTAATGCATTAACCTATCATGCTTTTAATACCTATTACTTGAAAATTTAAGTATTCGCATAAAAATACCTGAAATGAGATATAGACAAGTATGAAACTCGCTGTAAATGCATTTTAAATTAAATAACACTGAGCTATTTAATTCAAATTCATGTTTACACAAGTTAATTTTAGGCTTTTTTCGTCACCTTTATGAAGCATTTAAAATCAGTTTTAGTATTTATTCAAAAGAATTCAGCGTACTTTTCTACATCTGATATCATAAAATATGGCATAACAATTAATAACAACTATCCAAAATAAAATAAAAATTTAAATTATCTGCATATAAGTAGACAAAAAACTATGATTGTTTCATCTATCTACAATATATATATATGATAGACTCAAATAAAACCTTATTTAAAAAAAAATAGAGAGATTTTGTCATTTTAACACATACACGCATATGACATTGCTAAAAACATTTTAAATAAAAAAATTATTTCTCCTATGATCTCTTTAATTTACTTTAATATTTCTCAGATGTTAGGGAACAACAAAAAATAATTTTAGTATTCTTACAGAAATTAAAAAAAAAAATCTATACAATAATTTTGTCAATGAATTTGCTGCTTAGGCTAGGGGTAGCCAACCCACGGCACGGCGGAGTTGCACTAGTGCGCGCGAATACTTAGGAAACAAATTTGGAAATAATAATAATAAATAAATAAAAATTCGACATTTTTTTTAATTCGGTTATTTCAGACAAAAAACCACCTCAAAATTTGGATCAGCAAGTTTGTAAATAAATATTTTCTATTTGAATATATAAAAACAAAATATCTCTCAAAACTAGCTAATAAGCCCGAGTTGTAAGCATCTTAAAGGGCTAATCTTAGGAAAAAAGTACAATTTCAAAAGCTGCATTAAGTAAGTACTGACGGCTCAATAATTATTTAAAATTATATGTTTTAAATTACTTATTTTTATTTTATGCCTAACTTAACTGATTGAACCTGTAAAAAATTATTAATAATGGAACCTAAGTAGTATTTTGTCTTTTACATTCTATTATTTTTAAATTTCTACCACATACAGTTGCATTTAATGCAACGCTATGTAGTAGAAAATGTGTTATTTGCTTAAAAATCCCATAAAAAGCTAATAAGTAACAATTTTTTCACTTTTTCACTTTTTTTTGTTTAATATTTGGAAAAGCTGGAAGTGGCAAGGGTAATTTTTTTAAGATAGGGTGGCACTCTTCCCAAAAAGGTTGGCAGCTCCTGGCTTAGACCATTGGTGTAGCTAGTCCTGAAAGGACCCGGTATCAAAACTCCTTGGAGACATTTTTGGGGCCCTTTAAAATGTTTTTATTTACATATTGGGGCCCCGTATCATTAATACGGCGCTTTCAAAGTCCTTGTCTTAGACCAGAGGTGCTCAATCGTTTTTTTTCTGCCGGGCCGCATGCATATGTCAGCTATTTCACGCTGGCCATAACATTAGGATTAACGGAGGGAGGGGGGGGGGAATGCTTTAAGATCAAGATAACATAGAAAATTTAAAATGTGGAAATTGATCAAAATATTAAAACTCCCATTTTGCTTTTTTTAATTAATATTTTTTATTTTTGTCACTGAATTTTTCTAAATTGGAAGCATTTAAGAATCACACTTTTCAAATTTCTGCAGTAGCAAACGGTTTCATATGATTACCAAAGATATAAAAAATTTCATAGGGTGCCTTTGTGATCGTTGAGACATTAACACTGACAAAACACATTTTTGCTGTTGTAAAGATTATTCAAGAAAGCCTATTAATCATCTCTTGGAAGAAATCTTCAAGGAAAAGTGTCATTGAACGATTCCTGTTTATTGATATTTTTTAAATACACTTTCGTGAAAAATCAAACAACCACTGAACCATGCTTGTTTTTCAGTACAAAATTGTCAACTTCCCAATCGTCTTGAAACAATCTATTTTCTTCGAATATTTTTCGCTTGAAAGATATGAAAGGTAATTAAAAATTAGTTACACTCGTTAAATGGTAGCTACTCTCCTGTTGTATATTATTACTTCAGAAAAAAATATCAATTTGTACCCATATGACATCGACAGCAAAAAGAAAAATTCATATATTTTTTTAACAAAGAATTTCTCACCAAATTTTCATAAATAAATGAATTTCTCAGAGCATTGGGCCATGACTGGGTCACTTAAAAAGGCCCGGTGGGCCTCATGCGGCACTCGGGTCGTTGGTTGAGTATTATTTTTAAAATTAGAAATACGTTTCTTAACTTCTGTACATTTTCAGTTCCTACCTCTTTCTCATTCATCCCTTTAATATAATTTAATACTAACAACGAACGAATTTTAGATAGCTAGAGTATAATCTTTCATGTTATCAGCACAATATTCTCACCTGGTATATAAAAGGCTGAGGGCCATCCCTCAAATAAATCAGATTCACATAAATATCCAACGAGAAGCATTGCGAGCAAAGTACCAATATTTACGCCAGCATGTACCAAAGTATTAATTAGTCCTTTTTCGGAGTCAGGGGACCACTGACCAACCATGTAGTTGATAGCTGGCGATGTTACACCCTGAAAATAATTATTTTTACTACTGCGAAAATAAAAGAAAGGAGTTAATTTCATCTAAAGACATTCTACGAAAGGTTTTATAACACGCCCGCAAAATTTTTGTACACAAAATAGCGATTATAAATGATAAGTAGGATAAAACAATTTTTCTAATAAAAAAAAAAAGGTGCCCTTTATTTTTGAAAAAAATACCGCCACTTATTTTAAAAAATTAATAAGAACGTTAGTATACAGAAGGTAGCTTATGGTTAAATTGTTTGGAAAAAAGCTACTTCAATAAATTCAATGACCTTTTCCTAGAAAAAAAACAAAACAAGGATGTGTTTATGTCTGTATAAAAGCTGCCCTCGCTGACTACTGTATATTTCCGAATATATCCAGATCCGAGTGGTAATTTTTGATATCTCTTCATGTGAAGTTACTACGTGACCTCGGTAGCTTAGAGATTATGGTCACAAACTCGGGGGCCGATGCATCATAAGTTCGTGCCCTAGTGCAACTGAAAACAGTGTTCGAACTAATCAGAAAAGAATAATGGAATTTTCTATGTACATAATTTCGCCATCTCTTATCTCTATTTCCTGACATTACGGATTTGGTATTCATAATTCGCAAAAAAATGTGTTTTTATAAGCGAAATTTTGAAACGCAATACGGGAGAACTAAATGTATATATGTATCTTTAAAACTACTATTTTGTTATTTGATTTAGTTATAAAAGAACAGTTTGTATACATCTTTTCACCAAGTATAAAAGCTACCTTTAACTACACTTTATGTCTCCCTCATATGAGTATATTTTCGTTAAAGATCGTTTAGAGAGAGAGAGAGAATTTAGTGAAATACATTTTGTCTAAATTGGTAATCATTTACCCTGTATCTATAGCTTTAAAATTCTTTGGGGAAGATTTCAACTATGCACAGCAAAAAATATTTAAACAAGATATCAATCATTGGCATGGTCAATTAATTTTAGCGCGTTTTTCACATGTTGTATTTTACAATAATGCAACTAAAGAACTTTTTACTAACAGAAAGTAGTACTATACTTAATTTTTTTTTAAATCTAAAAAAAAATTTTAAAAAAAAAATTAAATTTTTTTTAAAAATTAGTTAATTTAAATATGATTCGGCTCATCTGGGGCACAAATGCGACCAAATGCCGAAAACCCGAGGTCAATCGGTTAATTATTGGCTGAGAAAAAGGTATGACAAAATATGGAACGAAGACGAAATTTGCCTCCTAATAGCGCTTTTTTTTACACTACGTGAAAAACGCGCTAAAAATGTACCTAAAATAAATTGTTTTATAACTAAACCACACACACATGCAATCAGGATTCATAAAATTTCATATGCGATATTTATTTTTATAATTATTGAAATACATATATATATATATATATATAAATAGAACCTAGTTTCCCTCTAACCTGTGCTAATCCTTCAAGGGCACGAATAGCTATGAGATATTCAACTCCGTAATGAGTCGCCAATGGAGTGAGAAGAGAAAGAAAAGCTGTGATGAGAGTACTGATGCCAAATACCCATTTTCCACTGAAGATTTCGGCTAACCTTCCGCCAGGAATTTGAGAGATGCAATATCCATAATAAAAGGCCCCTAGAATAACACCTTGCATTTCTGAAGACCATATGAATTCTCCATCCTGTATAAAATACATTCTTTTATTAAGAAAAAAATTAGTTGAAATTTTATCAAGGGTTATTTTTACACAGTCGACCAATTTTGTCAAATCAAGAGGTGTCGCCAAATGCCACGATATGCAGCCAATAGTGGAAATCTTTCCTTCGCATGTCTGAACACAATAATGATAAAGATAACAGCATTTGGCGATATTTTTTAAATCAGTGACGTCTTTTGATTTGGCGGAATGAGTCGACTGTATAATACGTTTGAAATCTTATTGCTTAAAAGAAGAATAAGGTAATACTTTAGAGTATTTTAATTACAAGGTCTGTTAAAAAAGTATCTGACCTTTAATTTTCCTACTCACAGTAGAAATTCTAAAGTACCGACACTATACACACGGTGGGAGGTGACAGATTAACACACATGCTTGAATTTTTCTCTTCGTTCCTGTGTACCAGTCGTTTCCTGCATGCCGGCAGTCGAGTGAGGTGCCGTTATACGAGTTCGTCAGATTTTTATTTCTCTAAAGATGACTGAATGACTTGAGCTGAGGTACTGCATCAAAAATGTTTTGTCAAAAACTTGATGATTTTCTAGGTGAAATAATTCGTAAGATTCAGCAAGGGCTTAGAGACGATGCTATGGTGGTCACACAAATTAAAGACGGGTTTACTCGATTCAAAAGGGGTCGCACGTCGGTTTCGAGTGTTTTGTGGCCACCAGAGTTCTTGGTGGCCACAAAACACTCGAAATGTAGCTGTTGTTGAAAAGGTGGAAAATCTAACGTGTGACTGCTGAACAAGTTGAGATCAGTACAGTTTTATCACGTGCAATTTTGTGTGATCATACACAGAGAGCTACGAAATTTGTTCCTAAGCTTCTATCGCTGAAATAGAAAAACTCCCTCTTGCAGTTGCACAGTACCTACAGGGCACTATCAACGCTGGACCAGGGCTTCTTGCGATTTCTGGCTGTTCCCGAAAAAGAAAATGCCTCTGAAAGGATCTTGTTTTTAGAGTAGAGATGAGATAAGGCAGAACACGACGGCGGAGTTGACCATCATTCCAAAAGAAGCCTTCAGTGAGGGTTTTCGGCTGTAAAAGGAATGTTGGGCTGTGTAAAGGTGCAATACACCTACTTTGAATTTGATTAGAGGATCCTAATCCCGCAAAGTAACTAAGAATTTTTTTAAGGCCAAAGGTCGGGTACTTTTTGAACAGGCCTTGTATAACAAAAGTTTAAAGTAACAATATGATTCCTTAAAAAAAGTCATACCTTATCAACACTTTTTGTCGAATTAACAGCATCAGTTGGAGGTGGCCATGCTGAACATTCTTCGGATGTATTGTTCTCTTCAGAGTTGTTATAAACAGCAGTGCTATTTACCATAGCTATAATAGCCACATTGATGTTATTCCTCAATGTGTACATGGCACAGAAGCCAAGAAAAGCACTGAAGGCGAAGACATATCGAACCCCTGGAATCTCTAATCAAAAAGTTATTTCTTTGAAGAATTGATTTTGCTTTTTTTATTTTACATTAAAATTACTTTGATAGCATTACAAGTGTTTGTTGATATGTCATCAAAATTTGAAAAAAAAATATAGAAACAGTTTAGGCTTATTGTGATTTTTTCTTTAGATTTATAACATTTATCACATTAATTTATAAATCTTTTATGTAAAATGAAATGTTACATTTTAGACAAAAATCAATTTATTTCGTGATGTAAAAAAATCATGATATGAAAATATATCAGTTGCGTTTGTTGATAAATAATATTTTTTCCAGAAATTTAATGAAAATCTTAGAAATTAAACTTTTTTCTATGTATAAAAATTTTCTACAATATAAGTACTTAGTTATTTAAGAATATCACTTATTCCCATATCATGCATACTTTACTTAGAATACCTTTTGTATGGACTTGTCATGTTTATGCCCCATTTAAGGAATTTTAGGAGCTTGTTTCTACTTATAGGGCAAAAATGTAAACATAAAGTTCGAGCTACATCTTGACATTTTAACAGTATCAAAAGGTACTTAAAATTTAAAGATACGAATATGTGTATCAACGCAAAAAAAAAAGAATATTTTACGTATAATGTGCTTTTAAAGGTACGGACATTTTCATTTCATAATCAAGTACTTTTTGATTAACTAATCCGATTAGGCTAAATCCTTACATTACACGTATATCAGTTTTCTATTCGTTGCATCATTTTTCATAACTTTGTACAAAAAAATTAACTGTTTAAACTCAGTACATATCTGATATCGGTATGCTATTCGTTTATTGAGTGATTTTAAAATCTCGAAGAATACATCTTTAGAGGCTAGTCTAATGGTATAATAGTTAAATATCATCCCAAACCGACGAAATTTTATAAATATTTGGCGAAAAAGTCCGTAGCGTACTGATATCAAATTAGTTCCATAAATTCATACAGTTAATATTTGCAAGAAAAATGAGCAAAAATTTATACAACTTCCACATATATAATTTTCATTTGGTACGTAACTTACTTCATAATTATTGTTTAGAGTATTGCTACATCATTTTAACAAAAATTTGGCAGTATAATTTGTTTTAAATGAAAATTTTTGGACATCAAAATGTAAATAATAAATGTTAAGTTAAATATGTGTATAATTTTTAGTTTAAGCCAAAATGTGAAAAATCTTTTATTTTATTTGAAGTATATTTTACATAAAAGTGCAGGACGCGTGGATTTATGGTGATGAAAACAACACACGCACACACTTGAGATACATAATACTCGAAATTATACAAAAAAATAGATGATTATACATATTTTTCACAAATATAAATATTTTTGAGAAAAATAGAATTTAAGTACTAAAAATTTCAGTTTTATAACTTAGAAATACACAACATACCACATGTTCTTCGCCGTTCTTCTTTGTTCTCCATGACAACAATGATTTCTCCAAAAATATTCACATGGAGTTCATTTGCTTACTTACATATTTCTGTAACAAATTTTATCACATTAAATCCGAGAAAAATATGAAAATTTAAAATTTTTTTACGTAACATAAAATGCTAATACCAAATGAGAAACACAACAATAAAATTTCACCCCAGTTATTCAATAAAACTTTAATAATAACTCGTATTTTAAAATCTTTAGCTATTTTTAGAAAATGATTAAGATTTGACAGTAAATAAATTATAGTTTGAAAAAAACTAAAAAACACGCTTTTATACTGAATCGAACTAAAAAGTAAAAAAATAATTCTTAATAAAGAATAAAATGATTAACGAGAGAGAAAATGAAATGTCATTGGGGTAAAAGAGTGGGGTGTTCTATAAATGTATCAATTGTTATAATTTCTAACTTCTATTCCTAAAAGCTGAATTAGTGTAAAAATGTAATACAAAGCACCCCATGCTATTACCACAATGACATTCATTTTCTCTCTCGTTAATCATTTTATTCTTTATTAAGAATTATTTTTTTTCTTTTTAGTTCAATTCAGTATAAAAGGGTGTTTTTTTAGTTTTTTTTCAAACTATAATTTATTTTTCATTTTTTTAGTTCGAACTACAATAAAAGCGTGTTTTTTAGTTTTTTAAACTATCATTTATTCATTGTTGAATTTATCCTTGAGTTTGATATTTGAAGCTGGAATTACATGGCTGTGGAATTAGTCTTGCTCTTCAATGGATATTAATTAACGGGTCTGAAGTGTATTTATTCTCTCCGTTTACGAGGCCTCGGATGAGTCCCGTATCGTTATATTAGATTCCGTCTCTTTTGAACAGGTCAAACAAATAAAAGTGTGTAAAGAACAAAAGTTCGAATTAAAAATTTTTTTAATGTGCCATGTTTTTCTTACGGACTAAAAATTATAAAATTCCTCCTTTTCGTTTTTGTTTTCTTTTTTCACATTT
This sequence comes from Trichonephila clavata, assembly GCA_019973975.1. Taxonomy (NCBI): domain Eukaryota; kingdom Metazoa; phylum Arthropoda; class Arachnida; order Araneae; family Nephilidae; genus Trichonephila; species Trichonephila clavata. The sequence goes on along the minus strand of BMAO01016377.1, from coordinate 18,301 downwards.
TCATGCATTGTCATCCACTTCTGAGCTATGGTCCAAATTTCAAGTCTGTAGCTCCTCGGAAAGTCACACAGTTTAAAATCAATTACAAAATTCCACCCGGACAGACATTAAAGAAAGCGAGTTAATATAAAAAACATGGTAATAATTAAGTGCAAATCGTTTTTTCACCTTTTAAACGTGTTCCTTTCATGTTAATTCGTATCATCATTTCTAAGTGTATTGCTTTATGAAAATAAAAAATATTTAGCAGTTAGAACGCAAATTATTTTTTTTCACATGCTCGAGCCTTTTTTTTATTTTCATTTTCAGAAAAATGTTTATATTATGGAAAAAAAAATTGCTAACACCCACCCACCCTCCACTTTCTCAGAGACAGAACACATTTTTTTTGTTTTATTTCTATTAACTGCAAGTGTATTTTATACTTGCATATATTAGCTTTAAATTCAAAGCACTCGCCTTAGGGTTACACCTTATTCTTTTAGTTGCTAAATCTGAAATTACTCGCGAAATCTGGAAATATATATGAAATTTGTCGCCAAATCTGAAAATGGTGTATGCAGTTAGACGCCAAATTTGAAAACTGTATATGCAATAAGTCGCTAAATCTGGACGTGGTATCTGGAATTGTCGCCAAATCTGATTATCCTTATTTCTGACGATCGTGAAAAGGACAATGAAACAAAATTTGAAATTATTGTATTGTCATCGATGCTTGACAAGTATGCGAAATTTCGAATGAATCCGATCTTTTTAAGTGGGTAAAAATCGAGTTCTAAGATTCCGTTACATGCAAGTGAAACTTATAAAAGCGTGTTAAAAATAATTTGAAATGAACCAGGTAAAAAAAACAACATGTTTTTCAATTAATGTACAAGAATTAACTTTGTTATTTTCATAACAAGATTTACACATATAATTAATAACGTATAAATTTAGATTTTTCCCATCTACTGTAATGTAAATGAAGAAGTAAATCTGATATTCAATTATATAAAACAATAAAATAATGAAAAATAATTATTTATTTAAAAAATGTAGTTATTTAAATACAGAAACATTTTTTTTTTTACCTTATTCTGACTAACTGAATTTCAAATGTAGTAAAACGCATGTAAACAAAGAATATATACTTACAAATAGAGCAATTCGAAACCGAGCAAACAAATTCTTAAGAAAGTTTATACTCTATTTTTAGAACAGAAAAATAAGACTGCAAATGCTTTAAATTTGAGCTGCGGCCAAACGATATTTCTAAACAAAAACTTATGTTAGCAGAAACAGTATTGTTTAGCATTTCTACATGCGCAGCTGATAAAACTTAACTGACCTTGCTCAAAATAAAACTCTTTTTTTTTTTTGTCATGTTTTGCTGAATATCTCAACAGATAACATATTTAAACGTTTTTTATCAAATAGAACACGCATTCATTTTGTTCTTTTGATGCCAATGTGAAACAAGTTTTATGTTTGTATTATGAAATACCCCTTTGTGTTTTTTGGAAGTTTATATCCTGTGTAACAGAAATTTATTTGCCCGATATTATATTTGAATAACTTAAGCAGTTCTTAATATTATATTTTAATAGCTTTTGTTACTTTATAATGATAACAATTATGTTTTAAAATTTAATTGTAATAAATATTTTCTTTTATTTTTGCTATTTTTAGAATATTTGTAGGCATCAAAATGAAATGACAGGTTTTAGTATAAAATAAGTTATAAACCGCGTAGTTCCTGATTAAGACTTCAAGATTGAGAAAAGTGTGTACACACACAAAACTTAAATCCATGAAATAATTCATTGTTCAGTAAATACTAAAATGGTATAGGATTATTTTGTCGTTCATTCAGACTTTTTTCTATGTTTTTTAAAGTAATATAATATTAACATAATCCATAACATGAATGAACAATCAAAAAGAATTACGCATTCTTCTTTAAATTAGTAAATATAATTGATTTTTATCATCAGAAAGTAACAAATATTCAAGTAACATACAAATTTTTTTTAATTTCTTTTTTAACAGCAATTTTTTTTTATACATTCTATTAAATTTATCTTGTTCGGTGTCGCCTACTTTAAAAAAAAAAAAAAAATCGGATTTTAAGTTTTAAGAAATCAAATATCATTGAGTTTTTACACAAAATCGATAAATATGATTAATTGCATGATTTTAAGATTCGAAAAATAATTAATATTGAAGATACATAATTGATCTAACTGCGACTTAAATATGCTTCGTAAAAACTCTTGGTATGCAAAAGAATTCATATACTTTCTGGTATATACTTCATTATATTAAACCTTTTTCTTCATATCCCCATTCCAGACAAACACAAAATACTACTGGAACTAAAATGGAGAGCTTATTAATAGAACTTAAATACTTCCAAAACAATACATCATCTAAAAATGGAACCCAAAAAATACAATCTGCATATTTAATCGCAAGTATTTCCAATTTAATCAAGCTTCTCATATAACAAAGCATCACTTACCGTAAATCTTCAAAAAAAGAAAGGTGATCAGTTTATGAATTAGGATAACTTTCAAATAATTTTTGTGAAAATTGACAGGTATGAATGTTTTTTTTTTTATTGAAAGCATAAAATATAAAAAAGAAATTTATAATAAAGTATTCTCTCTCTCTCAAGTAGAATGCTTTTGAATATCAGCGTAGGTATCGCCATCTATCGATTAAATACAAAACTAATATCTCTTTTGATATGAACTTCTAACAAATTGTAATTTTATAAATGGACTAGCTTTTACCCGCGACTCCGCTCGCGTTGATGTCTTTAAATAACCGTCAAAGTCGTAATCATTATCATTAGAAAGTAAATAATATAATATGGTAATTTTTTATTGCTTGACTGGAATCCAATAAAATTTAAAAATTCTAAAATTGAGCTTAGTTTAAAAAAACTGAAAACGTAATTTACTATAATAATTAACAACAAATATTCAATAACTTAAACTATTAATATTTTTAAAAATCGAAAGTATTTACGTTTAATATATAATTTCTCTTTAAAAGAACTCAAAACAGAATATTATTCTAAGATGCTACTGTATACCAAATTACATGTTCTTCCGTCAGTTGCAAATATGTGAAGATTTGGGCATTCAATACACCGATCAGGCTACATATCGTTGGCCATGGGAAAAAAATTGCTTTTTTAAATGCACCCCTGCTACCTGAAATGCTAGCTTTGTTAATAGCAACAGTAAAACTGAAAATTGAACTTGTTTGACTTGAAACGGTCAGTGCAGATACTTAGAATTCGAGGTATGATAGCACTATCCCTTTTCATGACATATGTTCAAATATTGGCGCCAAGTATATTCTGCATCATTTTTATGGCTATGTTCCTTTACATAGTCGAGGAGCATCGAGATTTTGCATAACTGGTACATTTAGGATAAATTCTGTTACTTGATGTTACAATACTATAAAATCGTACTTTAATTCTCAAATAATTTCATTATCGAAGCCATTTCCGTCAACACGTCTAGGGCTAATCATTCCAAAATCATGTAGCTTCTTCCTAACCATTCTGAAAACCTTTATTGCGTTTCATTGTAGATGTGTTCATTGAAAGGCATATTTGGTTGTTTTTTTGTTGCAAAATATCTTCCGCCATGTGTTCTTTGTACTTATTCCGAAAATTCACAAAGTAATAAATACTTTCAAAACTAATCCAAAACTACTACAGTAATCAAAACTTTTTGTGAAACTGTCAATTAATATCACCATAGAATTTTAATATCACTCGCTCGCAATTCGCTCTAAAACTTTATTTCGTTTCCCTCTTTAAAAAGTGGGAGAAAATTTGCATTAAAATATCTGGGATTGTCGGAATAGAGAACTTATTAGCCAACTTGGCGATATTTCTCAAAGTTTGAGTTTGACATTTAACAAACGTAACGTAATAAACGGTAGACGTTTAATAAAAAAACATTTAAAAAATTGCTTTTTGTATAGATATTAAATTAAACTATTATGCAGTTATTTGTTATAAATGTGAGAATTTTTTTATTAAAATCCCATTGTTAACAAATGCATAATTTTGCGCCAACTTGGCGGGGAGTAAGCAACGTCAACGTTTTACCCTCATAGTTCCTGTTCCTGTAAGAATGTTGAGATAAAATATATCTTATGTTACTCACTGATAATGTAGCTTTCCATTGGTGAAAGAATTTTTAAAACCGGACGAGAAGTTCCCGAGATTAGCCGGAACAAACAGACAGACAGACAAAAATTTTAAAATTGATTTTTTGATATAAGTACCGTATATGCCTTTAAATGCCTTTAGTAAAAAGCTGCTAGTTTAAAATTACAAACAGACACTTCATTTTTGTTTATTTATATAGATATAGATAAAAACACAGTGGCGTAACGTACACCCCCGCAAGGCTTCTAGAGGGCCCAAAGCCTGACTGATGCCCTTAACGCAGATTTTCTCAAAATTCGCTTTGCATTTTTCAAAATCAAATTTTTAAGCGATTTTCCAATTGGCGATCTAAAGTCATTCAAAATCAAAACTTTAATGCGCTTTTTGATGTCTTTGTTTCAATAACCAAATCAAAAAACATTTTTTATTTGCTGTAATCCCCGTGACAAGAGAGAGATACGTTTCTTCAGTGGGTTTTCTTTTTAAACCTAAACTACTGACAGACTGGCTGACGCTGAACATTCCATTTGGATTCGACAGTCAACGGTAACATTTTCTACAGGTCGCGGTATTGCACATTAAAACTGTCGATATATATAAAAAAATACACCCTATGTTATAACTATTTTTTAAAAACTTCAAAATTTTATTACAAACAGAAAAATATTGCAAAACAAATTGAAAACAATTGACTGAATATAGTCGTCTTCTACACTTGAACATGTTTCAAAATTACGAAGTCCATCACCAAAAGCCCGTGTGTAAGTGACCAGTGCGACGTTAATATTCACTCACTCAACCCGCATGTGATAATTTTCAATATTCGTATAGTGTTCGGTTTCATATACTGCATGAATAGCATTCGGTTTTCGGTTATCCGAACAATGTTCGGTCCCAATTAATTCGGATAAACGACGTTCTACTGTACTGTTATTCGGCAATGCATGCTGCATAGTCTACTTTCAAAGATCACAGATAGGGCCTATTTTTTCATAGGAACCTAGGCCCAAAAAAATCTTAATTCTTTGAGTCCAGGGCCTCAAGAAGCCTTGTCCTCATGTAGGCCTTAAGTCGCATGATCTGTACATACGCCATGTACAGAAGGAAAACTTTAAAAAAATACTTTATTTTTTGTGGTTGGTGTTTAATTTGGCAAAAAAAAAAAACATTAACCGTTGCCAACGCCCTCCGAAATGAAAAAGTACCTGCAGTTGTAAGCGATAAACATTATTGACGCTTCAAGGTGTAAAATATTAATTTATTTAACATTGGTTTCTTTTTACTTATATAAAAATTTCCAACTTGTAAGTTCTAAGCAAATATACAAAACTGAAAAATATCATAAAATTTAGAATAGTATTCTTTTTAAGCTTTCTTGTGATATATGATTTCAAATTGTCAATATATTTTTTTATTTTATTCGTATTGTTTTATCGTATAATTATAGTATGCAATAACGCTTTCAAAATGTTTTAAAATTTTTTTATTATTTTGATTCACACACATGTGTTTGTTAGAAATAAGTTTTGTTTCCCCCCAAATTTTTTAAGGTTTGATTAGATGTTAGATCATTTAATTTTTTTTTTTTTGATGAAGCAAAACCAGTTATTGAGCCAATATTTTTACTTTACTTTAGACTGTATTTTATTCTATTTGATTTCAACCAGTTATGATTTTAAGTGTCCATAAACGATTATTTTTATTTGATTTTTGTCTCGTTTCTTGTCATTAGGAAAAAAGCATCAAAATCATCTTTTTTAGTACTGTAACAAAAGCGAGTTTCTTCAATTAATTTTATCATGTAGTCATCAGGCGTACGAGACATCCTTTTATAGTATTATATTAGATGACATTTCATTACTCCTCATATAGGATTTTTGAGTCATTTATATCGAAAAATTTCTCAAAAGTAAACTCCTTTATGGTGTTATTGTCCCTTTTCGGAAACTTTAAATCAAAGGTCCCCAAGCTTTTAATCTCATAGACCCCTTGCCATGTTTCTCGGTTTTGGGTAGACCCCTACATATCTAATATTGAATTTTTGCAAATTTATTAAATTAAATGCCTTTTTGACAGAAGGTATAGAGCTACTTACTTTAAAAGATTTAAATTTCAAACTGTAGTAAAATATATTGTTTAAGGGGACACAATACGATTCAATTGACAAAAATCTGTCAAAAAATCAAATTTAATTTTTTCAGCTTAAATTGTTTTGTATATATTTTTCTATAACCTGACAAAATTTGAAAGCTTTAAACTAAAAAAACACAGAATTATGATAGCTTTTGCGTTCGTTTTTATTCACATCCCTACAGCAAATCAAAAACTTTAAATTTACTTATCTCGGAAAGATAAAATATTTCGTTTGACCTCATTTAAAATGCTAAGGCTTTTTTTCTATTGAGCCTAAGGCTTTGAATTTTTTTTACCTACTGCTAATAGTACATGTAACAGAAGTTGGTATGCATTTCTGAATCAAAGCAATACTTATTTTTTAAATTTGCACAGAACTCAGAATTTGCGCATTTTTTAAGGAATTTTCAATATGCATTCATATTCATATTCATATGCATTCTATTGTACAAATACCAATCAGGTTATCGCAAATACCATACCAATTTTTCTTATGCATAGTTTAAATGTACTTGTAAATCAAATTTCATGCGTGTACGTAAATTTTTGTAGGAGAAGTAGCATTTTAAAATCACTTCACAAATTTGAAGTTTTTTCCTTAAAAAATTAAATGCCTAGCTTTTTATGAAATTTTGAGCACAAAATCTGTTTTACATAGTATGCACAAACAGGAGGCAAGTAAAATTTTTTTGAAAATCCTTTAATTAAAATTTTTTGACGAAATCGTTCCATGTCCCCTTAAAACGTAAAAAGCACATGTTAATTAATTAAAATAAAATTTAGTTAATACTTAAAATTTTGGTTACATGAAATTACTGAGCAACAAACAAATGCTTTTAATAGAAGGGATGTGTGTGTGTGTGTGTGTGAATCTGGTGTTAATTAACAACTTTTCAACATTTGGTATTAATCTTGTCAGATTTAACCCTAAATGTGGTGTCTAGTCTTTTTTTTAAAATTTTAGCTTCGCAACCGCTCTGAAACTTTTTACTAGGAAAAACAATTAAAACTTTCAAGATGTTCCATAATTCGGGATAAATAAAAGGAACATCTTTTTAAAGCCAAAAATGCTGACATCAGTTTCTAAACATTACTTCCATGTCTCCGTTAAAGTCTGTTCCTATCAATTCCTCTCGTAATCTGACATTTTTTTTTCAATACCTGTGACCATATGAATTTATTGTCTATTGTGGTATCATCATATAGGCAAATCTTTCTCCAATCTAGCTTCCATACCTGGATAAAGGACATTTAAATGTTGAACATAGGTTAAAACGTCATTTTCCTGGCAGATTGTGACCAATTGAGAAAATGCGAAAATTTGCCACGAATAATATTACACTCCTTTAGCTTAATTCTGGCAAAAAAAGATGAACTGATGGTCTCTGCTTTAATAAAACTTATGCTGTTGCCTAGAAACTGCAAATTAACCTCATTATATAAATTTAGTAAACATATCTGTTAAATAAATAAATCTGGTTTCCACTTGATTAAATTTTCTTTAAAAATTAGTCATGATCTGGTTAAATGAGAGTCCCTATCGTAGACCCCCATATGTATCTCATGGACCCCCAAATTATTTTTTTGTTGACGTGGACCCCTTGCAGGTCGTCATAAACCCTTGGAGGTCCATATAGACTGACCACTTTGGGAATCACTAGTTTAAATCCTTAAAAATTCAGAGAACTTTTTACGAAATTGCATTTTACAACATTGATGCAAAGGCTATATTCTTGTAACCTAGAAAATAAGATTTGAGATGTTCTAAAAATGTTCACAATAATCTTTTGAAACATTTAAAATGTCATCCGCAAAGGGTAAATCTTTTGTGACCTAATCTATGGACCTTTGGAATGTGGCTGATGCATTAAATAGTTCAAATTACATTCTTGTACTTTCAATAATCCCAAAGGGTGTACAGATAATCATTTTTGGAATATCATCCTGGTTAATCGGCATTTGATGATACGCCTTAATTAGGTCATTGTGACTAAATATTTTGAAACATGCAATTCAGACGCGAAATCAGCTATACATGGGATTGGGTATTTTTTTCTTTTACGGTTTGAGCATTTAAAGCACGGTAATCGTCCAAGAGCCTACACTCCATTGTTTCCTTTTTGGGCCCCATAAGTGGGGATGCATAATTACTTCGCGAGGATTTCATATGGCCTGTAGTGGAGATTCCTGTATAAGACACTAACTGCCTCTGGACTGAAGTGATCTTTCTGGCCTAGGAGTAGGGTGTGTGCTTTCGGAAGGGAAGGTACCGAGAACGAATCCTCCTTCATTGTTGACCCTGGGAACTTCAAACAAACGCAACCTTTGCGCAGCAGTTGTGTGTGGCGCCATCTATCCCCCGCAAAGGCAACCAAAGCCGTCAGACACAGTCAACAAGTCGTCTCACATATGACACAATCCAGCAAAAAGCCGTCTCGCACAAATAACTTGCACGAATGACGCAACCAGCAAAGCTGTCTTGCTCGAATGACACAACCAGCAAAGCCGTCTTGCACGAATGACGCAACCGTAAAGCCATCCCAACTAGTGACGTAATAGCTCACATACTCGTTCGTTCGCCTTACCGACTCACTGGTAGGAGAGTATGTGGCGGTGATTCCTATGTAAGGCACTAACTGCCTCTGGTTTGATGTGATCATTTTGACCTAGGGGTAGGGTATGTGCTTTCGGAACGAAAATTACCGAGAACGAATCCTCCTTCTGGCCCAATCAGATCATGTTCTGAAACACCGCTTTAGCTATTTTTAGTGAAACCGGAGCTAAGCAGTGCGGTTGATTTTTGCATTCATACTACACCCTTTAAAAAAATTTCAAACAAATTTCCTTTTTAGAACAATTAAATTTTAAAATGAAGGAAGTTACTGTCATTAAAATGAATTTCTGTATTACAAACCGACGATCATCATGAATCAGCGGCTTACACAAGGAAAGGGTTTAGGTGTTCAACCCCATACACCAATACACCAATAAATTTTCAATTTTTACCATAGAGATTATCACTCGGCGCTTTACTCTACGTCGTTTTTAGAATGTCATCAAATACCCTCCGAGTACACACGGAGTACGTGCTCGTTAAATCAGTGGGTCCAAAAGTCTTGTGGGCGGTCGTAGCAGCTGTCGCCATCTATCGTGTATGAACCGAGAAAAATTGTACTGTCCCCTGCACGGTGCTCAAAGCTAAACGACAAGCGTAAACATAGCCTCTTGCCACGATGAATTTCGTGGGCCTCGATCTGACACCGTCAGACAGGTGGCATTAGAAACAACACAACCACAACAAGATAAGTTCCTATTGTAATGTGACATTTTTTTTCAATGTGAGCAAGTGAATTCATTACCTATTGTGGTATTACCACAGTCAAAGCAATCTCAAACCTCGTTTCAAAGTCTGAATATAAGGTGTTTAAATGTTGATCGTAGGTTAAAATGTCCTGATAGATTGTCTGTGACAAATTGAGAAAATTCGGAACATCCAGTGTTATACTTCTGCAGCTGAACTCTGGAGATAAACGCTGAAATGGTTCTTGTTTTAAAAAATTTATGCTGTCGCCTTGTAAGTGCAAATTAACCTCATTAAATTTAGTAAATCAATCTGTTCAATAGATAAAATTTGGTTTCCATTTGATTAAATTTCTTTTAAAATTAAATTCCTATCTAGTTTCATGAGAGCCACTCTCATAGAACCCTTCTTACACCTTATGGACCCCCAAATTATTTTTTTGTTTACGTGGACCCCTTGCAGATCGTCATAGACCCCTGGGGGTCTATATAGACCATTTTGGGAATCACTGGTGTAAGTCCTTGCCATGAATATTACTATATTTTCGAGCTTGGATGCAGGTTTAATAAAAATATTTACAAGAATCCTTACGACTATTCATTCTGCTTTAAGAAAGAAATTCTTTTAGCAAAGTTTAAAAATAAGCATTTAAGGAAAATAAGTGCTTATCTGCGTTGTTTAAATATAGTATTATAAAATATTTCTAATAATAAAAATTGTAGCCTATTAAAAACGTTTTAGATATTTGTTAGATAATCTATTAGAAACTGGTTATTGAATATTATAGAATCAAGCATTATGAATTTTTTGTATAATTGTTCGCCTACCACACACATAAAAATAAATAAACCATAATCGTTTGGGGAAGTAGTATATGAACTACTCAACAGTGTAAATGTAATTAAATAATCCATAATCGTTTGGCGAAGAAGTATATGAACTATTCAACAAAATCAAAATAATGTTTTTAATTTTGCTACTAATAAAAAGAATTTATTGGAATAAATAACGGTTTAGTTTGTTTCTTGGTGCCGTAAAATTAATTTAAAACGTAATTTTAAATACGTAAAAGTAATTTAACATCTTTTGACAAAAGGCTTTTTTCAAAATTCCCCAAAAAACTGTCATTGAGTTATAGAATGCTGTATTTATTACTTCATAACAAAAGTAACATTTGTACTAATAAATTTCAAAAATTGGATTAAAGTATAAATTGCATAATACTCCGATTAAACAAATTATGCATTAAACAAATTTTACAAATTAATCAGTATAAAGATTGTAATGAATACATTCTCAATAAATTTCCTTTCCTTTTTTTTCTTTAAAATAAAAAACCTGCGTAGGAATTAAAAAAAAAGATTTCGTTTTTACTCTAAAAAAACCACATCAGTTTTAAATTTTAACCCGAGGTTTATAGTATATTCCAAACAACTTATATTGTGTATTCAAATACGAAAAAGAGTTAAATGAAATTATCACGGTTTTTAATTACAAATGTAAATGTGAAAGAAATAGTAGAGCGCCATCTACAGTAATAACGGTTACTTATAAATGATATGGATGCATTGCTTTAGACAAAATAAATCACGGTTTACCTTAAAACATTTTATATTACAGACTAGCGAATTATGTAAGAAAATAATTGTGTATTAAAAACTATTAGATGTTGGTTAAATAAATCAGAATATCAGATAATCTACTAAAAAGGGGCAGTTTTATTTTCTTGGACCATTTTCTTATTTTAAATAGGCAATCAACATTACACTACATTTAGAAATAGTTTTTTTTGTATGATTTTTGCCACTGTATTGAGTGCATATTCCTTGTATCTTTTGATGTTTTAAATTTTGCTATAATCTAATCGCCCTTTCCATTGATACTTGCCTATTTGTTTTAGACAGTGAGAGTTTTAACAAGAAAACATTTCTTATGTCAACATGGATAAAAAAATAAAACATGATTTTAATGTCTCATAAATGAAAATTACATTTTTATGCTTCAATAACTGTTAAATATTTCTTCTTGGTGAAAACATTCAATTGTAAAAAAAAAATTTCCAATGTTATTTTAAATTAAGATTTATAGTAATAAAAGTATTTCCATGCTTGTCAAATTTTCATTCGCGTTAATAATAAATTAAATATACTTTTAAGAATATTTATTAATTAATTTGTTCATTTTATAAGGTTATATTGTAGTTAATATATTAATTAATTATACATAAATACGATGTTAATTTAAGAATTTTAACGAAATGTTAGCACATGAAGTTTTAATGGAATAATAGCATATTGTATTTATAATAATTTTAAAAATAAATAAAATGAGGTAAAATATGTGAATATTTGTTTATATTAATTTAGAAAGAGCAAGAGCAGAGAGATGAAAAAGTACCAGATACTAGCTTTTTCTTACATTATTTTATTGTTTTTTTTTTTAATTCTTTTATATAGAATTTGTTTGCAAATTCTAGAAATATCAGTTTTTGCCTTTCAACCATCATTCATTCATAGAAAAAAAATTATTAGTCGAAATTAAATGCTGTAAAAAAGAAAAGTATCCCGTTCAGTATCTTTGCGAAACTAATATAACATTATAAATCTTTTTAAAGAGTTAAATGCTAAAAAATATTTTCTGATATGAACATAAATTTGGATACCAATTTGATCAATTTTCTATTTAACATCAATGTTTAAATCGTGTTTAGAGAAATTATGAAATATAAGAAAATTAGTAAGCGTTGGTTATGTTTTATCTCTCTCTGAATTGATATTCATAAATAAGAAAAATGATTAATAAAAAATATGAAACTAACCTATAATGTATTTTGCAATCTAATATGTAAATTATAATCTAATGTATGCTTCATTAAATTATTACTAGAATTTACATGAAAACCTTTATAAGTAATAATAAAACTTAAAATCTTAATTTTTTTATTCTATGATAGTTCTTAGAATTAAAAAAAAATAGCACTTGTACGGGGTAAAATAATGCCATTAAACAAAAATTGGCTCTTATTAAAAGAAAATTGACTTAATTTTTACAATTATTACGAGGTAAAAAATTTTTTTGAGGTAAATGTAAGAATTCCTCTTTCTACATTTCGGAATGGAAACAATGTCACAAAAAAGTGTCTTTGCATGAATGCTTTTAGACTCATTGTTTATCTTTTAGTTGCTAATAATTTTGAGAAAAAATCACTTATCTACGAAAAAAATTCAGCTTAAAAACTAAAACGACATGTACAGCCCTAAAAACAAAATCTGAACCAAATGATACAGCTTCAACTATAACAGAAAAGAGAACTTTTCCCGCTAAAATGGTTACAAGCTTCCCAAACGGTTCGGTGGTCTAAATATTTTCCAATTTTAGAAAGCTTCTTTAAAGAGCAGACGATTTTTTCACATCTTATAATGATAGGATGGTTATGAAAGAAACCAAAGCTTTTCAGACACCGTGATACTATTATCGTATAATATAAAGAAATCTATTGATAAAAAAAGATGAAAGTATGAAATCAGTTTCAAATTGCATAATACAAAGGCAAGCACAAAAAAAAAATATTATAACAGATTAGTTAACAATAAAGGTCGTATCGTAACTGATAAAGGTTGATTTCATTGTTTATTCAAAAGCCTATTTAAAGTCTAAAATATTTCTGATTGGAAGAATAATTGAAATGTGATATTTTTATAACGTGCCTATTGTTTATTATTAGAAACCGAGTAAGTTAAAATAATATTTGAAGATTTTTCCATTTTAATTACAGATATTCAAATCGGATCTACATAATACATTACATTGTTTTCTTGGAAAATAGTTTATTTCAAGTTAAAAGCTAATGTTTTAGGTTTGATTGATGAATTAATTGTTTATTAACTTTCACTCTGATGAAACATGAGGACTATTGAAATATAAGACATTAAATTATGCTAAAAAGAGATGATTACATACATTGTTGCTCACTTTCTATGCATGTAATTCTTGTCTTAAAAATAATTAATTGCTTGCTGATTTGTATTTTAATTGAATTAAAATTCTTCCATGGGCAAGAAGAAATTTCAACATTTTAACATGCAAAATGTTCTTTTTAAGTAAATCTTTAAGAAATAGAAGGAAAGTAAGAATACTGGGATAAAAATATATTTGCATAAATATATATTGGCATCTAGGGATAAAAAATATATTTATTACGATGAAAAGTATGATAATGTATTTAAATAATAATTGATAATGCAGTAAGGTAAATGTAATCATATTCAAAAATACTAACACAACAATAAAATCGTTTGCACATAACTCTAATTCGTGCATTTCAACTGTTATAAATCTTTCGAAGTTATTCTAATATATCTTAAAATATTTTAAGATACTTTGTTGAGGAAATTTGAATATCAATTGAGAGGGCTGTATTTGCTTCGTTTCTGGGCTTGTTCCTTTGGAACATTTGAAATTTCTTCACTTGAAACCTGTTCAGCCCAGTCTTGTTTATCGGCAGTTGCGAAAAAAATAAACACAAAAGTCTCTATGAGTAATATAATTGCTGTAATACCAAAGACAATTCTCCACTGATGTAAAGTATTCTAGAAAAAATGAACAATCAGAAAAGAAAATATATTAGATATGATGATAAACACTTAAATCATGTCAAATAAAAGAAAATTAACATAAAATGTGTACTGTATCTTGGATTGTTTTTCCAAATGTAACCAGTTTAGTTGAAAATGATACAGTACATGGGAAAATATGTTTTAATATTACTGACATTTTAAAATACTTCAAATAAATCATATTTTCCCACTTTTGTTTAGGCGAAATGTTCGTGAAAAAAATGAAAGACCAAATGAACTGTATATATATATATGTATATATATAATGAAAAAACAGCAAAGTTATTCATAAAATTCCTCTATATTTAGGCGCAATGGAGCCATAAATAAAAAAGTATATACATTTCAAAAATATACACAAAATAGTTATAAACCTAAGATAACTATAGTCATGATAGTATAAAGTCTTAGCCACAGTAGTTCTAAAGCAAACTCCTGGCCTTAGGAACCAGGATTGCAGGTTTATACAAAGTTTTGCGGCCAGCCAACCTTCACCTGTATTTGCCAATACTCTGTGCCATAGGGAAAGAAATTTCTAGAGAATTGTAACTATTATTACAAATAAAACCATAATCTGTTAATATAAAACGATAATGTTATAGCCTATAATAATTACTAGAATATGTTAAACAAAGCTAAAACAATAAGATAAAGACTTACTACGTGAGTACAGCAAAACCATTTTCTTGGGCGACAGAAAGGTGAATATCAGTAACGCATAAAATTAGTAAGTTTGATAAAATAACATTAAGTCTATATATATACATATTTGTATACAAGCTGTCCTAAGTCAGCAATGTTGATAATACTGTAGCATCCATTCTTTTATATTTTTATATTTTACTCTGTTATTTCAATTTTTTATATCTCCTTTTAAATTCTGTTGTCTGGTTATCTAGCAATTGTTATTCTTTTAAGTATTAATCATGTTAATTCATCTCTCTCTTGTAGAGAAATTTTGATTATATATATATAAACACAAAATTTTGTTTTAAAATTTATAGAAAATAAAAGTACACACAACCCAGACATATACAATTAATTTTAAATAAAATATATTGTTGTTAATTTACTTTGCATGAGGCGCCCTCTATCAATTAACTGTACAACTAATTACATATTTCATATACTAAACTGTTAGGAATATGATATTTTATAAAGTTAGTAGGGTATCCATGTTCCATACAATGTTTAATAAAGTTATTAAAATTTAAATATATATCAAATTTATCACTAACAAATACGTTATTACGATAAATAAAATTGAAAATAATATTTCTATATATAGATATAGATAAATTCGAATTCCAGTTAGTGTGTGTGCGCATTCTGTGGCTAAGACCTTATACTAACATGACTATAGTTATCTTAGGTTTATAACTATTTTCTGTATATTTTTGAAATGTATTATAAATTATATTACATGTATAAAACGTAAAAAAAACTCTTATATACTTATGCACATGAAAAATAATTAAAAAGTAATTAAAATAGTTTATTTTGTTTGATATTACGTGTATATAAAATGAATTAGTTATGTTCGTAAATTTTTTAAAAGGCACATAAATGATCACTAAAAGAAATACATAAATGTGAAAAGAATGGAATATATATATATATGTAAGGATAATTAAATTAGATCTCTAAAATTAAATCGCTAGTCCATTTCTAACTTTTATCTTCCCGTTATATCTTCAAGTATTAAATTTATTACCCAGTTCGGGAATGGATAGCACATTGCCTTAAAAGAATTTGCCGACTCGACATTAATTATATTACCTAATACTTCAAATACACCGCTTCAATAAAACATGTACTTGAAGACATCTGGCTTTTGAGTGGTCGGGATTCTTAAACTTTAACATGTGTCCGTCTCTCTCTCTCTGTGTCTCTTACAAACATATTACAAAATGATCTCATGGAATAAAGACGCTTAAATTAAAATGTCTTGAAGTTCACTAAAAAAACTACGCGCGCGCGATCTATATATATATATATATATATTACTTTTTAAATTAAGTTTTTCAAAAAAAATATTGCTTCAAAATTCCATTTTTTTGTGAAAAATGCCTTTCTGCTCTTGCAGAAAAATATGTATAGGGGGCTTTACTGAGAAATATAACTCCAATTTTGTCAAGTGGTTTTATATTGATCTTTTTTATTTATATGTTTCCATGTGAGGAAATTGGTTTCCACTAAATATGTACATTGAGGGTATCAAACTCAAAGACTGACTTGGGCCAAATAAACAAGGTTTAACTAAAAGTGGACCGCAAAGAAATTCAAAATTCATAAAAACGTAGGTTTATTTCGAATAATACATTATAATAAACATATATAAAAGAATAGGAAAAATTAAATATATACGTCCTGACACTTCCCATATCTTCTATGCTACTATTTTTCATATTTGGGAGAAATTTTGATTTTTTATTATATATTATTGTATGCAAACATAATGACCGGGCCGCAAAAACCTCTCGTTGTTAGCCGCAAGTTTGACACTCTAGATGTACATGGTTCCAATTTCCTTTCGAAATCCCTTATTGGTTAATTTGAAAAAAATAATTCTGTTCTTGGCAATTATCAGTGCTATTTAATGTATGTTAAATATGAATACTAAGAAATTGTTATATGAATCAATGTATTACAATTCATAAAACATAAAAAATATTCAGAAAAAAAAAATGCTCCGCAGTTCTTACATTTCCATCAGTAAGAGCTCCAACAACCATTGGTGTTAAGAATCCAGTTAAACTGGATACAGTATTTGATATTCCCATTAAGGTACCTATAATTAAAAATAAAATTAATTAATTTTGCCCCTGTTGTCTATTCAAGTATAAGAGATAAAGATATTTCATAATAAGAAAGTGCAAATAAGAAAATCTTTTAATATATATTTCATACTATAAATATTTTATTTAAAAGAAAATATTTTAATTTCAGAGAAGATCTAAAATTACATAACAAGTTTTATATGCTTAAAAAGTTAGTTGTTTTTTTATGAGGAGAATTGCTTTTAGGAATGTGTTGGATATTTAGAAATATATATCATTGAGAGTGATATAAAAGTAAACTATTACATAATGATCATCATTTCAGAGCATATCCTCTGATGCGCTAGTTTGAAAAATTATACCTGTAGTTAAAAATAGTATTTTTAAAACATAAAAACTGAGTAAGACAGCGACAATATAATTGTCATAAAAATTTGTGAGTATCCTTTATGTGATGAAACGTTCCTCACATTTCATAATTGATCTTGCGCAAAATTATTCTTCGTTAAAGCTAGTGCCTGCTGATTTTCTTTTCTTTTTGTGAAGATAATGGAAACTTACACAACTTCTACATTCTTCGGAAAAAGTAAATTAAATTTTGAAGAAAGCAATAAAATGCTTGTATTTCATTACATACTGTGTACAATTTTTTCCCCATCCATTTTTCCAACCCTTAATTCCCACATGTATATGATTGTAACAAAATAGTTTTTAGCTCATCAAGAAGAGTGGAGAAGAAATATACTCATTTCCTTATGCATTTTTTTATTCTTAAAGATTCTGTAAATTATTGGCATTTTTCAATTTATTCATATAAAGCAAAATTACGGTACCTTTAAAGGTTCTGGAATAAAAAATTCTTGTAATGGTTACTAAGGTAAGAACGTTTGTGTAATATTTTCGTAGTATTTTTCCTGTTCCATGAAATTAAAGGAATAAAAACGCTCAGTAGCTAGGTTGATAGACAATTCTTTTTCAACTCACAATCAGTTGTGTAACGCACAGTAAGGCGTATGGCTGAGGACTGGCAGGTTGGTGGTTAAAATAAAACTCACCAGGAAAATTCCCTACTTATTTCCAACTTTTGTTTGTGTTGTTTGGAACTAGAAAACTATTTTTTCAGCGGAAGAATAACTTTACGATTACATAATTTCCAGCTTTAACCCTTCAAGATACGGCTGGTACGATCATGCAGATTAGACATTCCTTTAAGACCCGAACTATTTTTTCTCTTTAAATGTTGCATTTTTCTGATTATTAACACTATGCTAACCCCGATGACAATAGAAAA
>BMAO01016376.1:0-17411 GCA_019973975.1 Trichonephila clavata | reverse complement strand
AAAACTGGGCAAACATTCGGTTGTTGAGTGACAAAATTTACAAATCAGATGTTTCAGTTATCGATCTATTGTACAGTTTTTTTCGTGTATTTCATAATATTTTATCATATACATCTCTAACATTTTGTTCCTTAGGTCAATGCTTCTCAAGTTCTCAATTTTGCGATCCAAAATTCAATCATAATTTTCATCGCGCCTCCCCCCCCCATCCATACTAATAACAATGCATTGAATTCAATAATACTATGCTTCGACGCTAAAGCTACAACACCACTTTAACCTCTTAAGTGCAACCGGCGTATATATACGCCTCGCTCAACCGATGCGTTAAATGGCCCAGACGTATATACACTCATGGACAAAAAAATAGCGCACCAAGAAGGAGTCGTTAAAAAGAAACGAAATTTTATGTACGTAATGACTACTTTGATATAAATAAATAGTTAGAAAATCAAAGAAAAAGGATCATTTATTTCAGAGAAAAAGGCAAAAGAACGGAGGATTTAATACCCTGTTGAACCCTCTCTTAGCGCTAACGCACGATGCGATACGATCGGCATTAAGGCATACAAGTTCTGTATGATGCCTTAAGACATTTCGTTCCATATTTGCTGTAATTTTGCATCTAATTCGTTCAAACTCGTGGTATAACCCAACTCGCCGTCCCCAAATGATTCCAGATATGCTCGATTAGAGACAAATATGGGGATCGGACAGGTCAGGGGAGGGTAGGAACAGTGCGGAGACAGTCTTGTGACACAATTGCCGTGTGAGGCCGAAACCTGTCTTGTTGAAAAATGGCTCTTGGGAGCCGTTGCATGAGTAGCAACACATGTAGTTGCAGGATGTCATGGACATACCACTGGGCCGTCATGATGCAACGGATCAATACTAGGGGTGACCGTGTATTGTAAGCATGGCACTCCATACCATCACACCAGCTGTGGAGGCGGTGTGTCGCTGTAAAGCAAAGGCAGGATTGAGGCGTTCACCATGAACCGATGGCCATCACTGCTGAAGTTGAATCTGGATTTGTCGCTAATGACGACCTGCTTCCATTCCGTTGCAGTCCAGTTTCCTCGTTCGCGGCACCACTTCAAACGGAGGCGTCGATAGCGTCAAGGGCACCACACGTCATGGGCGCCGCGATCCCAAATGTCCTTCATCCAGGCACCTTCATATGGTTCGAAAAGACACAGGGGCCCTTAGTGAAGGTGTTACTTGTACCTGGATGGCGACCAATGAAGTAGTTGGCTGTACGCGTGCATTTCTTACGATGTGGCGGCCTTCTCGACGATGGGTCTGTCGAGGACGTCCTGTGAGCCTGGTCTTCGTGTAAATGACATCTCTCGGGTACACTGGTCCCAACACCTCCTCACAACACAATCAGAGTGGCCTAATTCACGAGCTAATCGCGTAGCTTACCGCCCAGCTTCCATTATGCCGATGATTCTCTCCCTCTCAAGCTGCGACAACTGCTCATATTGTCTTCGAAAACGGCGTAATAGAATGTTTACCTCAGCAATTCCTTTGTAAACGATTTATCACACTCAAACAAGTTTTGTTTACCTGTTTTATACTTCACGGAGAACGACTTTAAACGCATTCTACCGGATATACGTAATGCGCAATCATGCTGCATTTCTAATCATTTGCATATCTCCCCGATATGTACCTTCATGCCAAGTTTCGTTACGATCCCGCAATTATTTCTTGATGCGCTAATTTTTTTTGTCTATGAGTGTATACATCTTTCCAAAGTACAACCTTTTCTGCGCACTGCTATTCATAAAATTATTCCGAAGGCTTTGGAATGTAATAAAAGGACCTTGACACCACGTTTGTGAAAGATTTACTTGTATCAGAGAATTTATTTACTTCCCCCTCCCAACACATCAAATACGCTGTCCTACGTGAAAAACGAAAGCATTGGGGAGCGAATCGCGTAACTTAAAACCGACAGTTAAGAGCTTATTTATAAACAGCACAAATTATCAAGATATGTGCTATAATTTCTGTATATAATCTTATATATGAAAACCCCATGGGGTCATTGTTTATTATACTTGTAATTATTATATTTGTTCTTAACTTATATATTATTGTTAAATATTTATAAAATACATTGCAATATTGATACATTTTGAATGCATTATATCAATTTTAATTTTAATTTTATTTGCTATATGTCAGAATGTATTTAGTTGGTTAACTTTCAGTAAATTAATAATTTTTTTAAATAATCTTTTGTTTCCGACTTTTAAATATGCTCGCGCCCCTTCGTAGAGTTATCACACACCCTTAGGGGCGCTGTCAGTTTGAGAAACGCTGCCTTATAGGTATTTTATATAAGTGAATCGAAATTACGTAAGTAATTCCGCCTGCGTGACTTTCACCCAAGTTCTTCGCATTTGAAATTTTTTCAAAGCTATTTTAAATTCTATATTGGAATGATTGTTTATACTTTTAAAAATATCACCTGAAAATATCATTTACGAATTTTAATGCATTTATCAAAATCTGATTATGTATCTATGCCAATTAAACTGAATGATGTTTAAATCAAATTTTCAACGTAGATTCTTTTTTCCATGGATTTCCTTGAATATTCATCCGAATTATTCTTTTAAAAATATTTTTAATTTCATAGAAACGTACAAATTATATAACGCAAGCAAGAAAACATAGAATATAAAAAAAAATCTAACGTTTTTGTTTTCCCTTGTAGATTCTCTTTTGACTTAGAAGCACATTACACAATGTTCAATGTATGCTTTCAAGGAATACTTCTTACTATGTCTGCTTATGGAGGATCCCAAATTCAAGTTCAAAGACTCATGACGCTGAAGAATTTAAATAAATCAAAATTGTACGTGTGAGATCTACACTGAATTTATGTAACTTATAAAGATATATCTAAAATTTATATTTAAATTTTGGTACACATTTTAAACAAAAAAATATTCACATACGATATTGCAATTTCTTAAACATTCATAATTTTCTTTACGAAATAAGACTATTGTATGAGCATGTGTCAATCAAGTACTTAGAATGATACAACAAGCATGGTATAAATATAGTTTTCTTTTCTTTTTTTTTTTGTTATAAAAAAATGATGTTTATATGAAAAAAACTATAGTAAGGGAGAGCTTAACCTTTAATTATTTAACATTTTTACGGGTAAGATACGAATTTGTATTCTATTTTCTCACAGATTTATTTTGAAGACGTTTTGAGTAAATCTGTAAGCTTATTTGTTTATTTATTCCTATCTTTAGGTGCTCGGAAGTTTACCCAAAATTAAGATGTAGTTACTGAAGTTGGGCTCTATCATTTTGCAAACTAATCTCTTCGATAAAATCTATAAAATAATAATAATTATAAAGAAAAGATATTTATATAGATGCTGTTTAAAGTCATAAGGTGTCATAAATTTCATATACTAATATTTTTTTGTTATTAAACATAAAAAAAAATTAGCTTTTAAATTATATGTTCAAACTAAACTACAATATCACATTAAGAAACTTAATTTTTTTTGCCACATTATTTTAAGAACAATCGTGGATTCAGCTCATCATATGTTTCATGGGGTCAGAATTGAACACAATCATCATAAGCAAATTATAGCAATTATTTTCACTATTTACAAATATAAAACGTATTTGATACATAACATTTTTTCTCATAACATACTAGTCGTTACGTTAGCTTAGTGGTCAATGTCGCGAACTCGTGGCTGGAATTTTGGAGTCACGAGTTCACGTCCTAGTGCTATTGAAAACCCGCCTTGTAGAGGGGCTAAAATATTGTTACGTAGATCGGGGTTCGAGGATTTTATGCAAAATGAGTCGTAAATAACAAATCAATTCTTCAAGAGCGATGAGTATTTATTGTCGAAAATCAATCCTTGAAATACAGGATTCAGCAGCAAAATTCACAGAATAATTAACAGAAGGATTTCACATCTTCAACAGCCCTCAGACACAATAAGCAGTGTCTAAAATACACGTATGTAAATGACTATTCACAAGCACAGCCGAGCTGATTAAGTTCAAGGCTAGTCTACTAATCGCTAATCAAAACAATGCTCACTACTCGCTGGTTGAAATCAGACTGACTGTTGCGGCGAGTATCGCTCTATTTATAGCCGGGGCCGAAGTTTCTGGAAAGATGAGCTCGCGTCATAAGATCGTGACACTAGTGGATTTCTCCACAAATTTCTAGAAGAATCCAGAGGGTACCGAACTCGCCAAATTGGTCACCAAAGTCGCCAACTTGGTCGCCAAAACTGATGCCAACTTGGCTCTATCGCCAATATTTCGCCAAGTTCCCATTGAATCCCCATTTTTACGTAAGGTACGACGTTGCTTGTGAATATTACAATTTTAACATGAAATAAATATAGCATAGAGTAATATAAAGACATTGCACATCCAAATACAAATTATTTACATTATTTTATACAAAATTCGCACAATATGTTAAATCTCTCGAAGCTCTAAATCTTACCTTTGGAGTGCTTTGGAGTTTGGAGTGGAGCGTGTCAGGTCAGGTTTGGCCCTCATCATTTAATCATGGTTCAAAATTACGAGGTCGATCTCCAATAGCCCTCGTGTTGGTTCAGGGTCCAATGAAAATTAAAATCACAGACTCATAAAATACTAAAAGAATCCATCATATTTATTTCTAAATATTTGTATTGTAACTATGTTACTTCTAGTAACTTGCATGTAAATTTATTTGACAGATGCTATATTTATTCTTTATCTTTATTTTTAGAATTTTACTTTTAGAAATTAATGAAATATAAACTCACGACATTTCTGTTATTTAAATTTATTCACACACGTGAATGCTATAACTTTATCTAGAATTTGTACATTAATGATTATTCTGTTGAATAATATTGCCGAAAAAACATCTGTTTTAAAATGTCACTTAAGGTATGTAACTACCTTCGGAGCATTTTTTTGAAATATATAAACTTTCAACTAAATAAACGCATTTTTAATTGAAGTGGGGCATAAAACTAAGAATTCAAGTACAATTTCCACAAACTTAAAAATAATTTTGGATATATTGGGAATTTTGAGTGAAATTTAGTGAAAATTTTGAGCTACGGTAAGGCTTGTATTGAAAATTCTAATTAATATATTCGATTAACATTTATACAGTTCATAAATAGGATCATTATCTGTGCTTAGAGCTATACAATTTGTAATACTTTTGAAAGTTTTTGAAATATGTCATTTTTCATGCAAGAATTCAATTTTTTACAAAAACCTAATGTTATTTTCTCACAAAAAGTGCAATAAAATATATACATATATACATAGAGATAAGATAATAGTCTAGACAGAAGAAAATCTAAATAAAACATTTTCTGAAAATTTCAATTCAATATCTTAAAAAGAAATTTTGTAGTAAGCTTTACCATGAAGCAAAAAATTGAAAAGCATAGTTTCTCATAAAATGCATTTATATAAAGATTTTAATACAGTATAAAAAAATTTCTACTAATTGTACATTTTTTAAACTCACCCTATTTATAGGTCAAGATCTCTTTAGCTTCATGTTTAACTATTCTGGAATTTTTTGAACCTTTTGCTTTTTCTAGAGAGTTTTATAAACTATAACAACTGAAATTTTTAATAATTTGATGAAAAATTCCAGTTACACAAAATTCTAATAAATGTATTCAGATCATACTTAGTACATACAGTTAGATTATATATACAGTAGGTGAATAACTTTTTTATATGTGTTAGGAATTAAAAGATTTGTAAAACTTTTGAAAGTTTTTACAAATGCTAAATTTTATGCCAAAACACGATTTTTTAAGAAATTAATGGGTTTTTTTTTATAAATAAGCAATACAATGCTTATAAATTTTTTATAAATAAGCAATACAATGCTTATAAATTTTTTATAAATATCCAATATATACACAGATATTAGATTTTGTAATTCATAATACAGATATAACAAAATAAAACGTGTTTTGAAAATTTCAATTCAATATCTCAAAAATATTTTGTGTAGGGATCTACTTCCGATTTTGTAAACTCCATTTACAGTTTACTAATTATGCTATACCTTTGCTTCTAAATATCGTAGAAATAAAAATAGAGTGTTTTTGGAATCTTAAATGTATAGGTTATAAAATAAAAGCATAAAAAAGAAATTTCGAAAGTTTTCACCAAAACGGCGAATTCAGGGTAGTCACATGCCTTAACATCTTTTGCAGTCTTTGAACTATTAGAATAAGTAATATATAACTTTGAAATGCAATTTTTTTTGTATTTCAGAGCATCCGCTCTAAGTGCACCTATGGTGGTGGCCTTCCAGTTATTATGCTGCGTCTGTGGACTTATCCTCTACGCCTATTTCAGAGACTGCGATCCTCTTACTTCTGATAATAGTCCAATTCATTCTGCAGATCAGGTACGATTGTTTTCTTTTCGCAGGTTCAAAGTTTTATGTTTCTTTAACACTTTTTTTTTTAAATCTGAAAAAACTCAAAAGCAATGACTGCAATTTTTCTTTTTCAAATATTTGAATATAATTATAGATAAAAATTTACATCGTAGCTATCTAAATTGAAGAAAACATTGAATAGGTTCGAAATTTAAACTTCATCTTTCCTTGGATGATATGGTTTTGATTACCATTAGAGTTTACTCTCACGTAATATCCATTTAAGGTACACTGGGTCGCAGGGTGTTAATTTTGTCTCAAAGGGGTGAAAATATAAACAATTTTCAAACAGGTATACTTTTTTAAATTTAAATTAAATAACTCGAATCTTTCACACATTATTGACACAGAATTATTATTTGAAAAAATTACAAAATTTTGAAATATAATCATAAATTTAAAAATTAAAAGCATATGCAAATAATAAATAATTTTGTAATAAATACACTGCTGGCCACCGTAAATGCAACATCCTGAAGGAAGCATGCAAAAATAACATGAAATTTACAACATGCATTAGTGGAGCTGAGATATGCAAATGATTAGAATTTCAGCGCAGACACACATCACGCACGCCTGTGGCGCCACCTCAAAGAGCTATGTAAGGCTTGGAGATTTCGACGATTTCAAGTACGGCAATTGTGTTTTTCTTGTGGGTTTTTCCAAAAAAGATCAGTTATGTCTCGTAGAAAACAGCGATCAGCTTTTGATCAAGCATCCGAGTTTAACAGAGGAAGGATAGTGGCCTACCGAGATTGTGGATTATCTTTCAGGGAAATCGGTAGTCGTGTTGGACGAAACCAAACAACTGTAATGCGGATATGTCACCATTGGATGCAGGACGGTACGTCAGACCGACGTGGTCGATCGCATCTACCTCAGAGCACCACTTCACAGGAGGACAGGCAAATTGTGTGCATAGCAATAACGGATCGCTCAGTCACATCACGAACCATAGCACATGACATTGACTCTGTAACGCATCATTCAGTGTCTGCGCGTACCATTCGACGCCGTTTGCCGCAGAATGGTCTGTCCGCAAGACGTCTATTGCTTGGTGTACCCTTGACGCAGAACCACAGACTACTCCGCCGCCAATGATTCGATGAAAGAAGTATGTGGGCGGTAGAATGGAATGAAGTTGTCTTTACTGACGAGTCTCGCATCTGTTTGCAACACCACGATGGTCAGTTTCGAGTTTGGAGACACCGTGGAGAGAGGATGCTGAACAGCTGCGTTATGCACCACCGCACTGGTCCTGGACCGGGAATTATGGTATGGGACGGTATTGGATATCACTCTCGCACTCCTCTAGTACGCATTGCCGGTACTTAAAACAGTCAGCGCTACATCTCCGAGGTGTTGGAGCCAGTTTTGTCCTTCCTTACTTTCAGGACTTGGTCTGAATTTCAACAGGATAATGCGCGACCACACGTGTCACGCATTGTCCAAAGGTTCTTCGTCAATCACCAGATTGAATTGCTTCCATGGCCGGCTCGCTCTCCGGATCTTTCGCCGATAGAAAACATGTGGTCCATGGTTGCTCAACGATTGACCCAGATTACTCCCCCAGCTGCCCCACCAGATCAATTTTGGCAACCTGTGGAAGCTACTTGGTCTGCTGTACCCCAAGAACACATCCAAAGTCTCTTTGAATCAATGCCGAGGCTTGTGGCAGCGGTGATCTCCAACAATGGCGTCTCCTCTGGCTACTGATTCTGGCAGGAACCACACTTCACAGGAGTCCATAAATTTAATCATTTAATACTTGGTCAACATGTTATCTACAAAATAAATTTTGTTGTGCTATCTCTTGTCTTTCTTGGTGTTGCATTTACGGTGGCCAGCAGTATATTAAGTAATTTTTGCGTTGCGCACGCTGTTTTCTAAAATAGTAGCCTTTGATGCATAAAACTTTATAGATTTATAAAATGTATCGTAATTTAAAAATAATATATCTTTTGTATTTCAAAATATTTGAAAAATATTGAAAATTTAAAAAAAATTCTGAAAATATAAATTTTATTTTTTAAAAAATGTAATTTTTTATTATTCTATTTATTTAAAAATAGTACAGTGTAAGAAGGATACATTAAACTTTATAAATCAACTTTTGCTAGCACTTAAAGCTGATATTTTAAAAAATAGCACATGCGCAACGTAATACTTAATATTTGTTATAGAAATGTTTCTTATTTTCATATGCTTATAATTTTTAAAATTATGATCATATTTTAAACATTTTACACTTTTCTGAAGCCCCTTTATAAATAATGTGTAAAAAATTAGAATTATTTAATTTTAATTTCAAGTAGTTATATATACACTGCTGGTAACCGTAAATGCAACACCAAGAAAGACAAGAGACAGCACAACAAAATTTATTTTGTAGATAACATGTTGACCAAGTATCAAATGATTAAATTTATAGACTTCTGTGAAGTGTGGTTCCTGCCAGAATTAGTAGCCAGAGTAGCCGCCATTGTTGGAGATCACCACTTCCACGCGCCTAGACATTGTGATTCAAAGAGACTTTGGATGTTCTTGGGGTACAGCAGACCAAGCAGCTCCCACACGTTGCCAAAGTGGATCTGGTGAGGCAGCTGGGGGTATAATCTGGGTAAATCGTTGAGCAACTAGGGACCACATGTTTTCTATCTTCGAAAGATCCGGAGAGCGAGCCGGCCAAGGAAGCAATTCAATCTGGTGATTGACTAAGAACCTGTGGACAATGCGTGCCACGTGTGGTCGCGCATCTTCCTGTTAACCCAGTCATCTTAGTCAAAAAAAAGGGTCAACTGCGGAATGAGAGATAATAAGCTGAAAACTTGTATAGACCTTTATTTTTTCACTCTAAATGTTGTCTCAAAATTCTCATAAGATCTCGTGTCCACGTCTTAAGATATTCAAGGTCAAAGGTCAAAAAATCGGTTTTCGGCAAATATCTCGTTTTCTATGGCCTTAAAGCTATTTTCATTAATTATAAATATTGTAGAGAATAAAATTTTCTATAACTTTAATTGAAATATTTTTTTATACATCAAACGGTTTTTAAAATAGAGGGCACTGCACGCGCAATGGTTGGCTATCTACAGCAAAATGCAAGGTCAACAGTTAGTCACATGATATAATACGTCGTATAAAGTCTATAAACCTTAAAAATATATATAGTCACGAACAATTGGCATTTTTTATTAATTATTAATTAGTGAAAGATCGTATACTTTGTGAGTATGATTTGATTGCTTCTGAAGCAAAATATCATACTTCTGTTGCACTAATTTCTTAAATCAGCTACCATCTACTGAAAAGAAGTCTCGCCAATATAGTCAAGTCTCAGAAGCTATGGCAGAGATTTTTAATTACATCGAAAATCAGGACGATTCCCAATTTACATTGAAAGAGCTCATAGATGTCTGAAAGGGTATGTACCACATGATAAAACTATAATTACGAGACTTTAACAAAAATATTTGACGAATATAATAATTACGACAAAAGTAAGATCTTTTACAATCATATCTTTTCTTGATACACAAGCTGTTATCAAAAGCTTGGTATGATAATAAAAAAAGGGATCCCGAAGAAGAACGGTTGCGAATTGTAGAAGCTGCAGCAGCTACTATTCGTGAAGGCATTCGGTCATCTGTCGTTGAAAACCAAGTCTTATCCACCGCCAGGTAAAATGTTGGATGATGTAAATCAAGATATACCTAAAAGTTTATTGCATTTCTTACGAGAAGTCATAATGAAAAACAGAAAATGAAAAATAGCTTATTTAAAAACAAAATGCACGTCAATAAGTCACGCAATAATGGTTGCATTACAAGAACGATCATTTTCATCACAGCTACTATTAAGCCTTTCTGTGTTTCTTTATAGAATATATGGATCTAAAAGACTAATAGATATGTTATATAGCTAGGGTTTTGCAGCTTCGTATTGTAATACTGTACAGTACGAAATTTCAGCAGTTTACTATCCACAGTCTCGTATTTTATCATCGGAATCAGGGGCGCTAGTAAATATGTTGGGGACAATGCTGATATAAATGTCCATGCTCTTGATGGTAATAATACTCTCCATATTATGGGGATGGTTAAGATTGTAACTCCAAAAGATGCTGTTCTTTACAATGACCGTATACAAAAATGTACAACCATTTGCAAAAGAGTTAGCAGCAATATCACACGTGTTTCTTCTAGCATATGAAAAACCAATTGTACCTGGATACCGCAAAATTCAAGTCAAAAAAATACTTGGTGATCAAGCATTAACAGAAAAGAATTTAAACGGCATTGATTGTTTGTGGTTATACGGAAAGTGGAAGAATATTTCATCATTAGCTGGGTGGAATGGGTTTCTCGAACAGCTTACTAAAAATAATAAGGATTTTTCTACATCTCAGGTCATGTTTCTTCCTTTTATTGATCATCCTACCAGTAACGTAGACACAATTTATACTACTTTACATAGCGCTGCAAATATTGCCAAGTTACATGGCCAAAAAACGTGTTTAATTACTTTTGATCAACCTTTCTACTCTAAAGCACGTGAAATAGTAGCTGCGTCGGATGCTAACTCAGAAATATGTAAAATAGCTGTTAAATTAGGAGGATTTCATATGCTCATGTCCTTTCATGGATCAATTGGATGGAAGTGGACTCCAAGAAGCTCTAGGTAAAATATATGCTACGAATTCAGTCGACAAAATGTTGAATTGTCCTGCTTATTCAAGAAGTATCAGAGGCCATACATTGTTACGGCTTGTATTGTCAATGATAATCTTCGAATATATTAAGATTGAAGATTGTGTGTTAAATGAGTTAACTGAGCAAATCAATTGCCGAAATGTTTCCTATGAAGGCATTGAAGGGTGTGTAGGCAACTCAAACTTATTTATTGATCAATTTCAGAATAAACTGAGTGAATTAAAAGCTCGAGGTCCTACAGCACAATTATGGGTACAATATTTCGAAATGGTATCAATAGCACTCGACTGTATTCGCGCTGAAAGACTGGGACTTTTCAAAGAACATCTTAATGCTATACGAAGAATGCTGTCATATTTTCACGGTAGTGGTCATTTTTTATATGCGAGGTCTGCACATTTATATCTTCAAGATATGAACGAATTAGAAAATAAAATGGATGGACAGACTTTTAAGAACTTTAAAAATGGATTCTTCACCGTGAAACGAACAGAGAAATTTAATTCTGGTACATGGACAGATATGGTTATCGAACAAAGTCTAATGAAATCTATGAAGACAGAAAGAGGAGTATCTCGTGGTCGAAGTACGCAAGAAATTGTTTTATGTAACTGGGTGTTTGCTATGTAAGCTACAAATGCAGTTTGGGACGAGATGGAGAAGTTTTGAACAATTTCTTTAGACTCTACTGAACAACACGTTGATGCTAAGGATTCAAGAGTTAAAAGAGATAATACTGAGGTAAGTAAAGTAGTTGACTGGCTTACACTTCATAATCCCTTTCCAAATACGCAACAATTGGTATCTTTAGCTTCTGTAACAGTGGGAAATGATCAAATTAACTATCACAAAGCCCATGAAATCGGATTACAATTAATGGTAAAGATAACTGATTTAAAATTTAATGAAATAAAGTTAAAAAGATTCGATAAGGTTTTACCGCTTTCAATTGTTAACAAATCTGTCAAATCTAACGGTTGTAGAGTTTAAATTGATCCATTGCTACTCTTCCAAAGAATAACTGTAAGCAAACAATTTGAACGTAATCTTCAAGAACATCTCCAATATGAACTAAGTCCATATCCATCAACTTTATTTGATAATGATGGCATGAGAAAAACC
The DNA here is from genome assembly GCA_019973975.1 of Trichonephila clavata. NCBI lineage: Eukaryota > Metazoa > Arthropoda > Arachnida > Araneae > Nephilidae > Trichonephila > Trichonephila clavata. Next base: position 5,094 of record BMAO01016376.1, on the reverse strand, counting down.
ACGAAAGCGACATTATATGACAATATGACTCCTGTAGATTTTGACCTCGATGAAAATAATGTAACATACATTATCGATGGTGGGTTTCTTTTGCATCGCATCGTATGGAGTAAAGACGATACTTTTTCAATAATTTTAGATAAATACGTAAAATATTTACAAAAACATTATGGTTCTGAAATTGTAGTTGTATTTGATGGATACTCGGACTATAGCAAAAACATAAAAGCAATGGAACAGCTAAGAACTGCTGCTTTATCAAAATCGAATGATGTTTGTTTCAACGAAACAATGATAGTATCAATTAGCCAAGGGAAATTTTTGTCGAATCTATGTAATAAAAAAGGTTTTATTAACATGCTGACTGGGAAATTAGAATCTGTTGTTATCACGATAAAACAGGCCAAAGATGATGCAGATGTTCTTATCGTAGAAACAACTATTGGAGAATCGGAACATCACAGGACTGCCGTCATAGTAGGAGAAGATATTGATTTGCTAGTCTTGTTGGCGATATACAATGCTCGGAAATCTGAGAACAGTATTGATAATCTACGATACACACACACACTCAATTCATCAAGTCAACAAAGCTCCCGTGCAGTTATCCAATCTTCTACCAACAAGTGCAGCGGCTCAGCAACACATTAGCCGTGTATATTATCAAGTTCAAACTTGGCTAGGGAATGATTTAGAGCCCCAGGAATGGATTGGATTCTGCGAATGAATTCTTGGAACCGATTACGACAAGATTACCGCCTGCTCCAGATGAATTACTCAATACCATATTTTGCAGCTGCAAAAATGATTGTGGTTCACGCTGTGGATGTAGGAAATCAGAGTTGCAATGTTCTTCAGCTTGTTGCTAGTGTAATGGGCAATCTTGCTTCAATGCTTCACGATAAGAGAATAATCTCGATGAAGATTGTACTTTTGATTCAGAAATCCTTCAAAGATTTGGAGAAAAATATCCTTGACAACAAAAATAATGAGAATGAATTGCACATTTTCGAGTGATCGAAAGACAATGAAGAATAAGAGGTAAAAAATTAACATTCCTGTTCGTCTTATAATTAAAATTTTTGTAAAACCTCTTTACATACGAATTTCAATTGTAATAATTGTATAAAACGATATTTTTTTAAGTAAAAATATAATTAAAAATTACTTACTATATTTTTTTCTACTTTATATGTAACTAGTATATATAATAATAGAATATAATTAAAAAATACTTTAAGCATATCTGTCAACAACTTTTGAACTACACGAACAGTGTAGTTCAAAGGTTAGTTATAAAGAAACATATACTTGTTTAATGAAATCTATTACTAAATGTAGTGTAATAATTAATAAAAAAGCCAAATGTTCATAACTATGTATATTTTTAAGGTTAATAAACTATATACCACGTATTATATCATGTGACTAACGGTCGACCTTGGATTCTGCTGTAGATAACTAAGCGCTGAGCGTTCAGCGCCCTCTATCACAAAAACGGTTTGATGTATAAAAAATAGTTTCAATTGAAGTTATAGAAAATTTTATTCTCTACAATATTTATAATAAATGTAAATAACATTAAAGCCATAGAAAACGAGATATTTGCAAAAAACCGAATTTTTTTACCTTTGACCTTGAATATCTTAAGATGCTGACACGAGATTTTATGAGACTTTTGAGACAACTTTTAGAATGTCAAAATAAAGGTATTTACGAGTTTTCAGCTTATAATCTCTCATTCCGCAGCGAAACCTTAATATGACTGGTCTATGTTGAAATTCGGACCAAGTCCTGAAGGTAAGGAAGGACAACTGGCTCCAACACCTCGGGGATGTAGCGATGACTATTTAAAGTACCGGAAATACGTACTAGAGGAATGCGAGAGTGATATCCAATACCGCCCCATACCATAATACCCGGTACAGCAGGACCAGTGTGGCGGTGCATAATGCAGCAGTTCAGTATCCTCTCTCCGCGGTGTCTCCAGACTCGATTCCAGCCATCATGATGTTGCAGACAGATGCGTGACTCGTCAGTAAAGACGCCTTCATTCCATTCTGCCGCCCATATCCTTCTTTCATCGCATCATTGGCGGCGGAGACGTCTGTAGTTCTGCGTTCTTCCAAGCAATGGACGTCTTGCGGACAGACCATTCTGCTGCAAACGGCGTCGAATGTACGCGCAAACACTGAATGATGCATTACAGATTCAATGTCATGTGCTATGGTTCGTGATGTGACTGAGCGATCCGTCATTGCATGCGCACAATTTGCCTGTCCTCCTGTGAAGTGGTGCTCTGAGGTAGATGCGATCGACCACGTCGGTCCGTCGTACCCTCTTGCATCCAACGGTGACATATCCCCATTACAGTTGTTTGGTTTCGTCCAACACGACTACCGATTTCCCTGAAAGATAATCCACAATCTCGGTAGGCCACTATCCTTCCTCTGTTGAACTCGGATGCTTGATCAAAAGCTGATCGCTGTTTTCTACGAGACATAACTGATCGTTTTTTTGAAAAAAAACCAAGAAAAACACAATTGCCGAACTGGAAATCGTCGAAATCTCCAAGCCTTAAATAGCGCTTTGAGGTGGCGCTACAGGCGTGTGGGATGTGTGTCTGCGCTGAAGTTCTAATCATTTGCATATTTCAGCTCCACTAATGCATATTGTAAATTTCATGTTATTTGAGTGCTTCCTTCAGAGTGTTGCATTTACGGTGGCCAGCAGTGTATTTGAATATTGCTTATATTTTCAGCCTCCAGAGAAGGTTATATATATATATATATATATATATATATATATATATATATATATATATATATAACATCCCTGAGACCCCTTAAGGAGCATGGAAGATCGGGCCCGGGATCAGGGCCTCGGGGTTCAGGGGAGGATTTGTCTCATTCTCGACTCGGCACTAATAAAATCATGACACGAGTAATTTTAGTCGTCAAATGTTATTACTGTACATATTCTCGTCCGTGTCTAAGAAACAAAGTTTAAAAGCCTTTGTGAAGTCAAAATTATCTTGGAGCTAATACTGCATCTTCCTAATTTCCATGCATTAATATGCAAAAACTTCCTCATACATTTTTTTAAACCTACAATTGTCCATTTATTTCGCTTTTCTGCAAGTACAGAAATTCAAAAATTCAAAATACGCTCCCAAATTTATAAAAAATTACCCAACAGTTAAATAAAAATATGTTATTAGTTGTACAGTTTATCGATAGATAACGCCTCACAAGCTAAGTAAATTAATAATATTATATTTTATTTAAAATTAATTGTATATGCCTGGGTGGTACTTTTATTTTTTATAAAATTTAAAGCAAAAAAATATAGAGTTTTTAAATGTGTATATATATAGTATTAATGTTATTTTATCAAAACTTAATAATTTTATGCGTTACTTTTATTGTTCATTGCCCGGGAATATGTTGTGTAGCACTCACGTGGTAAGTCTTTATAAAATAGTTTTAACTTTGATTTTAAAATATTTTAGTTATTATTACAAGCTATAATATTATCGTTTTATATTAATAGATCATGGTTTTATTTATAATAATAGTTAAACGTCTCTAGAAATTTCTTGCTTTTTCTATGGCCAGAGTATTGACAAATTCAGGTGAAGTTGGCTGGCCGAAAAACATTGTTTAAACCTGCAATCCTGGTTCCTAAAGCCAGGAGTTTGCTCTAGTATTTCTGTGGCTAAAACTATTCTATCATGACTGTAATTATCTTAGGTATATAACTATTTTGTATATTTTTGTAATGTAAAATATATATATATTACCTCCACAGTACAGCAAAGCTTTGTTCTGCTTATACGTGCTATTAGAATATACAGGTGGTTATCAAAATAATGGAAAAACTTTAGATTTATAAAGAATAATTTATTAGTAAACTTTAGGACCATCTTTGACATGTAATACAGCTTGGGTTCACCTAGGAATCGATTTATACTTGCTGAATAGTGTTTAGAGGACTATTCTGCCATTCTTCATGGATATATTTTGAAAGTTGTGAGAGAGAAGACGATGGAGAATATCGATTCCTTATTGAACACTCTAAAATAGACTAGAAAGGTTCAATTATATTAAGGTCAGGCAACTGTGTGGCCAAGGTTGATGTTTAACTTTATCCTCGTGTTCGTCAAACCATGATTGGACAAGTCCTGCTGCCTGGATAGGTGCAATATCAACCTGGAAAATTCCATCTCCTGCCAGGAAACAAAGTTTGCATTATAGAATGGACCTGGTCAGGTAAAATGTCTCTATACTTCTCCCCGGTGATCCTTCGTTTCAGAGTTACGATAGGTCCATCAAAAATACGACACCGCTGCCCATATCATGACAAATACACCTCCATGCTTGACAGTTGGAAGGAGACAATCCCGATCATACTCTTGTGCAGATGTCTACGAAACTTCCATCCGTCTTGCTGTAGGGGAACGTGTGAAAGACAATTCGTCAAACCGTATCACTTTCTTCCACTTATCAATCTACCAGGTTTTGTGAGTGTAACATCAATTTAGTATTAACAACTGTAGCAAGTGTGTGGTGACCTGTAGTTACCCCTTAGATTCGGACCTTCCTGACTATCTGTACACCCGGCTAGATGTGTAGGAGGAACTAAATAATCTACAGACATAATGGCAATCTAATTTGATTTATTAATTCTTATTATTGATTATGAACAAGCACAACACAGTTCTAATTAAGGTACATAACAATGGTAGAGTGCAGAGGTGAGATATACAAATGCGGGTATAATAGTACAGAACTTCAACTGAATCTAAGATAGCTTAAATGCGCTTATTTACAACTAGCCACTAACTAGTATATATAATCAGCTTTTACTTAATTAATTTTACGATACCTGATTCCTTGATGCTTCGGTTCCTTTACGGAGAACTTCAGGCATTATCTTTAGCTGGATTAAATTACAATGGCTCCACGCTCCGTAATATTTAATTTCACTGATTTTCTATCTTCACTAACCACTTCTCCTTGCACACATCAAACGTATCAACCTCGCTTAATTTGTCAACAACTACATGTAGACAATCACTTTCTTCACTTCACT
>BMAO01016375.1:0-44365 GCA_019973975.1 Trichonephila clavata | reverse complement strand
TTTTTTGTTTTCAACTTTTCAATATGCTTGAGCACCCTCCTAGGGTTATCACGCCCCCCCCAAGGGAGTGCGCCCCACAGTTTGAGAAGCGCTGAGTTAACTTAATTAGCTACTGAAACAAACATCTTCAAAATCCAAGTAATTTTTGCCGGATGTGATTTCTTGCAATAAAATTTGTTTACATTGCAAATTTTGTAAAATATTTCGTGAATGCTTTTTGTGTATTTGTAGTTTAAAAATAAGCCCCTTAATGTTAAACTAATTTCTCAAATATTTGGCGGTAAGATGATTTTTTGAGGGTAACGTAATATTTTTATGGCAAAGACGATAAATAACTTTTTGAAAATTCTAAAACACAAAAAAGTGAAAAATTAATATTATTTTGAATTCGAAAACATGAATTAGCAGATGCAGTTAAGAAAATCTTGAATTTTGACATACGCATTTAATTGAATTACACGTATTAAAAAACTCCTCATCCAGTTTCTTTTCAAATACATAATTGAGAAAATATCAAAGTCCAAATTAATAATAGGAAATTGTGAAGTCTTTAAGAGGACTTTTTGTCTATTTAAATAGCAATCTAGTTTACCGTCTAATGATAAAAAAACAAGATAAGTATTATCAATCTTTGAGACATATATAATCTATTATATTGTCCTCGCTGTATCAGTTTTTAACAAAGATGTCTAGAATTTATAATCGATTTAAAATTTTTAAAAAATTGGGGAAGAAAAACTATTGAAACCATTTTTTAACCAATTCATCAAAAAAGTGTGCTTGTGATGGATCTATACGCGTTTCTACTAATTGCTTCCTTTTTCTTAAAATCAAAATATTTATTTCAATCAACCTTCATCGAGACATCAAACATGATTTATGTGAATGATTATTAAATTCGGTTTTCGCGAGTTGAAGAAGAGAGTGAAGCAAGAGGTCAAGTTAAGTTAAGTGAAGTAAAGTGAAGCAAGTGAGCTGTCGACACGTAGTTGTTGACAAGTTAAGCGAAGTTGATACGTTTGATGTGTGCAAGAAGAAGTGGTGAGTAAAGATCGAAAAGCAGGAAAATTAAATATTACGGAGCATGGGGCCATCGTCATTTGATCCAGATAAAGATAGTGCCTGAAGTTCTCCGTGAAGAACCGAAGCATTAAGGAATCAGGCATCTAAAATTGATTAAGTAAAAGCTGATTATTAGTGTGCGGCGTAGTTGTAAATGAGCGTATTTAAGCTATTTTAGATTCAGTTGAAGTTTCGTAATATTATCCCCGCAATTGTGTATCTCACCTCTGCACTCTACCATTGTTATATACCTTAATTAGAATTGTTTTGTGCTTGTTCATAATCAGTAATAAGAATTAATAAATCAAGTTAGATTGACATTATGTATGTAGATTATTTAGTATCTCCTACACATCTAACTGGGTTTACAGATAGACAGGAGGGTTCGAATGTAAGAGGTAACTACAGGTTACCACAAGCTCCTTAATGAGAAAAATTACATTAGTAAATTAATCGATTAATGAATTATTTTAGTTTTTATCATTAAAAGCAAAATTAAGTACATTTTGATCATTTAAGTGTGATAAGAATTTTATCCACCAGTGGGGAGAATAGCAGAATATATTGAGGCTTCAGTCACTGATTGATTATGGTCAAATACTAATGGGTGACGTTACATGTGTCGAGTCATGCGTTCGAGTCTCGGTACAATTTAAAAATTCACGAGTAGAGAATATGAGGCGCGTTAAATCTATCGAGGATTTGGTCCTCATGCAAGTTTGAAGAGGAAGGTGCAACTCCATAGAGAGTGGGGTGTAGATATTATTGACTGAAGTTTAAAAATACGAGGTACACATCTAATGACCCTCTTGTAGCTTCAAAGTACCACGTTAAAAAAGCAACAAATCGAGCGAGAGTTGTAGGTGAATTTTTGAAGATAGTAACATTATTCAGAAGTCTTCTCACTGGTGTTTTTAAAATCATGATTTTAATTAATGTCCCATTATCTGCAAATATGTAGTAATTGTGTTGTAAAAATGTAGCAATTGTATTGTGAAAATGGAGTAATTGTATTGCGAAAACGGAGTAATTGTATTGGGAAAATGGAGTAGCTGTATTGCGAATATGGAGTAATTTTAGTGCGAATATGGATTAAGTAATTGCAACTCTTTAAATTAATAATTTAGTAAGGCACCTCTCAACCTCAATATACACTTCTTATAGATATGATTTAAAAAATATCAGCATTTTAGTTGAAAGGAAATTTATTTTTAGAGCGATATATATTTTGCTACAGGTAAAAAGCAAGAATAGCAACCCCACATCTATGTAAGGAGAATGAGTTTTGACTTTAATAATTTTTTAAGAAGAAACGCATATAATATGTAATTAAGATAAATTAATAACGATTTAAAAATTAATAAGTAAAAAGAAATTAAAGAACATAGAAAAAAAACAAAGCTAAAATTTTAAGTTAAAATAAACCAATATTCATTCCAAAATATGTCGTATTCTTGGATTCATTTTTTTTTTTTGCAGTAATTAAAAGTTTTAAGCAAAAGAAAATTGTACAAAAACCATCTCAACATTATACCTTTTCATTTCCAAGTGTTTTTCATACATATTTCTTGACGTGAAAAAATTAGCAATTTTTATTAATTTTGTTGGAAAGAGGAAAAACGTAATTTTCCGGAACACGGATTTTTTAAATTATGATCATTAAAAGGAAAATTTAAAAAGATCTTCAAAAGAACTTTAAAAAAAATTTTAATTAAAAAAGTGAGATGAAGATATTGCAAGATAATTGTCTAACATAAAATAATTACCTTATTACAAAAACAGAACTTAAATATTAGCTTTTGTTTATCATGCATGCATTAAAAGAACTAATTATAAGAATTGAGCCTAACTGACAGAAATAAACGTTTAATTAATTTTTTACTGTTTTTATTGCTCTCAAACTGAAAAAAAAGTAATATTCTTTTTCAATTTTGTCTAATTAATAGATACAAAGAACTAATGAAAAGAAATTCAACATAAGGAATACTACACAGAATTACATAATTTGTCTCAGATTAAAGACAAATATTTGAAATTGTATTAAAATTTCGATCAATGTACATTTGTGACGTTTGAAACAGTAAAGTTAGCGTGATTTGAAATATAATAATTTAGTTTAATTAAGTCACAGCTATTATTTACATGAATATACAATTTAGTACTATTAAATGATTTTAGAGTTCCCAAAAGCTTTGTGAGGGAGTGATCTTGGTGTCCATTCCCTACGAAGGTTTCCCTCTCCACCCTTGGTTTCTCTCCCGGCTCCCTTTCGGTCTCTGCGGTTGACCGTTGTCGGAGTCCCCCCCCCCCTCCATCCGGTCGAGGCGTAATCGGCTTCTCCTCGTGTCAAAGGTTGCCGGGGCTAACTAAGACACATCCGTTGCAGTATATTAGCGACCGCAGGTGTTTTTTCACACGTGGTGATCAATTCTCCTAAAACTGATCCGGCCGTGGGAGGCAAGTCACAGGTGTCCCAAAAGGGGGACGCACAGATGTCACACATAGTTTACTTCTGCTTTTCAATTAATTAAAATGTAAATTATTATTTTCATAAAGTTTTGTGTTTATTTGTCAATCTTCTGCATACTTTTTAAAAAAATATTTTAGAAAATAACTTATACGAACAAAAATGTATTGATAATTAATGCTTAAGTGATTAATTAGATGTTGTTGTTGTCGTGTCCTTCCCGCAGGGGAAGGAATGAAAGTTGCCATTGCCTGTGAGACAGGTTGGACTTCTTAACAATAGATTCCAAACTTAATTAGTTATTTTTCATAAAAAAAAGTAAATCTGAAATTTGCACTATTTATTAAGGCCTTAGGCCAATCTGAAAGCCAAAAAGATAGGCCTTTTGGGGATTTTTTTTTCAGAAATACTACAAAATAAATCCGATATTACAAAAAGGGGTGTTACCATATATATCACTGACTGTTTACAATAACTTTTTTGAAGCGATTAATTTCAAAATGGTGGCTGTGTAGCGTTTTCGTGATGACGGTCTCCGTTTTTAAGGGTTCACGGCAGGACTAACAGCTCCTGAAATTTTTTAATCATAATGAGCCAATGAATTTTTTCAATTATATATAATAACTGCTATAGAAGTACGTAGTAGATTATATTGATTGTTGTCCAAAAGGCGCACTTCGAAAATGGAAAGTGCAAAATTCGCCTATAAATATCAAATAATTGTTAATAATAAATGAACCATGCAATATAAAAAAAACCTACGTACTTCCATAGACAATGTATTTTTCAAAATATATTCAAAACTTCAAGTGAATCGATTGAAAATTAGTTGAGTTGTGAGTCCGGTCAACTTGAAGAATGCAGTTAAGAGATAAACGCGTTTGAAGTTTTCAGTAGTAGAAAATCATGAATAGTTAGTTTTGCAATAACTTTGCACTACACAGTGGGCCTTCCTGATTATCGCCTTGCTCTTGCATTTCTTTTCTGCTTGATCTTGAAGTGATTTGTGAATCTTTTACCCAGACAGATAGTGATAACTCTGCAAGCCTTATGCACTGTTTGTCGATCTCCAGGCACATTTTGTAGCTGTTTGGCCAGACTTCCAATTTAATTGCCTGCAAAATGGACACAATTAGAGATTTATGTCGTTTTCATTTAATTTTGTACAATTTATTTTTCTTTCAGCAATATATTTTGGCAAAAGTAGATGAACACTTAAAGTTTAAAAATGTTTTTAACCTTAAATTTTAATGAATGTTTTTATTTACAGTGCCAGAATACATCCCTTGTGTCGATGTGATGAATCTTTGATTTGGTAGATTTTCCTTTAGGATCAGTTACAGTTATAGTTTTTTGTGAACTATGGAGCAACAAAGGCTATTATCCCTTCTTTTAGGACTAGTCACTTTACATCCTTAAAAGTTGATTGCTTTCCAACAGTCTTTGGATAAGGTTTCATGGTCATGTTTTCATTTTTAATATCAGCTAGACGTTTTCTCCCTCTCAAATTTAATACATGACAAATACTTTTTTTGAAATGCAATAATCGAGAATTTTACACCGCTTTATAATTTTTTATACGAATATTTCTCATTGGAAAATTTAGTTATGCAACCATTGAGCCATCTATAAATTTTAGGAGCAATTTTGAAAATAAACCTTTTATTTTACATTCCAACAATTAGAAAGCAATTTTCTGAAGTTTCCAAAGTTTTATCTCAAAATGCAAACAAGAAAATAAATTACAAAATCGTTTCCATAAAGTGCGAACGACCTTCTGTAAATGACAAATCACAACCCAAAGTGAGGACTATAGAGGTTCTATGAATTTAACCAATATCTTCTCCTTTACACGGGAAATATTTAGAGACGTCAGGATTGGAATTCATGGCTCTATAGAAAAAATATCAGTCATGAGTTCGCAATTATGAGAAATCGTTTACTGACGACCAAATTGTTTATATACGTATATTGAATTAAACATTTGTAATCTTAAAAAAAGAAAATTAGTTCTATATAAAAATCAATAAAACATATAATGTGGTTTATAAAGTATATTAAATGAATTCGATAACTCCAGGGGAAAAAACATTCTGAGGTTTTAAGTGAAATATGTTAAAATTGAAGGCAATAAAAAAGTTTTCTTACAAATAAAGGGTGAACAATTTTTTTGTGTAATAATAAGGAAAAATCTTCTATCTTTAGCTTCTTGATCTATATTGCACAGAAAGAAAAGCGAACAAATTATTCAAGGTATACTATTTTATCCGAGGCTGTATCGCAATTACAGCTCTTTTATAAGAATTACTTGAAATGCAGAACGTCTTCATTTTTTATTTCTTATATATGGCGATGAACACGTTTTATTTTTAGATGCATCCGTAGAAGTTATGTCCGTTTTAAGAAGTTTTTTTGAGACTCTTGTTAAAAATGGGAAAATATCTGGAATAATGGTACGGATTATTTGTGAAAAGAATTTTCTCATGTCAAGAAAACATACTTTTAAATCGGGATCTAAATTATGTTGTGGAAGCTCCGTCATTATTTTATGCTTTGGTAACAGGCAGTACGATAAAAACGAGATATGTTTTTATTTCTTCAGGGAAACAAATTGACATGGTTCAATAAATTGATATCGAGATTTTTCATATTGCAGTTTTGCTTCTAAAAAATAACTTATTTGAAGGGAAGTTTTCGTTTAAATAATTTTTATTGAAAAGCAAAATAAATATTCTATTTTTATGTAAAATCATGAAAATTTTTTTAAAAAATTCTGTAGTACATATTTAGTGTAATTTAAAAGAGGTATTATAAAATTATTTTTAAGGCAATAATAAGAAGTTAAAGTTCATGTTTGGCGAAACCCAAATATTAACTTTAATAAAGTTTTAATTAATGAAAATGCACTGAATTGTGTTAATTGCCTTAAAACATTTTATTGATTACTAAATTTTAAAATTTTAATAATTATATTTTAAGAAAACTTAATAAATTATTTGAATTTGTTTTACGTAATTGTCTTTAAATAGAAATACTTAAATACGAGTTGTTGAGTGTTATTAGCGACAAACATCTTGATTTTGAACCGCAGATAAGGGATGATGATGGCACCTGAAACGGCACTCCAGTTTCCTAAATTCCATACCACACAAAATTAAACATGGAGTAAATATGATGTAAATCAAATACTCACGGTAAATCTCATTATTACACGGAGGGTCAGCAATATCTTTTAAAGGTGGACTTAGCAGGAGAGTGTAAGAAATCAGAATTACTTATTGTTGCGAGTGAGTGAATATTAACTTTACTCGAGGGTTTTTGGGGGCGGACCTCGTAAATTTTAAACATGGTCAAATGATGAGGACGACACTTGAGCTGGCAACCCTCTCCTTACTTCCACACCAACGGGATCACATTTAAACTCTCGACAGATTTAACGTCCATTGCTTCCTTATACAGTGGGTTTTCAGTAGTACTGGGCTCGATCTCATGAAACTCCAGACACGAGTCCGTTATCTTCACCACTAGGCTACCGCAGTCACTACTTAATGTTTACTTATTGTTGCAAAATATGATTTATGACAATAAAGTACAATAGACAGTACAAAGATAAAATAGTCACGATGCTGACTTATAAGATATTTCACAAAAATAGTAGTTATAAATTTTTTTTGTGCAACAATGTATCTATGCATTTCGTGTATTCTTCTACAAAAGAACTAATTAAAAATATATTCACAACAGAAACCTTTTATACCAGAGTCTTCGGAAAAGTTTTTTTTTCAAGTAATATCTACTTATTTTTAAGACTTAAAGCGGGACTACGGTTGTTCAACAGTGTAATAGATTTTGAGTTTTTGAGTAATTTATCAGAATCTGCTTCTTGAAACAAAATCGTCCTTAATAATAGCACAGTTATATCGCAGAATTTACACGATTCTCAGTAGGATCATGTAGCATAGTTTAAAAGAAAGAGAAGAGACTATGTTCCATATTCTAATATAATCCCATCATTTGCGAATCTGGTTCAAAATTCAGTAATTATTATTTACCCCTATTTCGTTTCAATTTTTGTTTTTCGTTTTTGTATGTGTCCCCCACCCCCCGGAATCAATATTTTGATTTGGTGACAGTTTTATTTATTTTCTGTGTAAGAATGCATTTTTTAGTTTGTTTTTTATTCGAATATGTACTCAAGCAATGGAAAATGTAAAATAGAACAATACACTCGTTATTCTTTCAACTTTGAAACATAAGTACTGTCTTTTAAGTTCTTAAATAGGACTTGCGAAATAATCGTAAGACATATTAAAAGTAATAGCTTTTGATAAAAAAATCCTTTTGTAGCTGAGTTCTTTATGGGAACCGTAAAGATCCTTGTCAGCTCCGGTGGCTTAGAGGTCCCTTCCTGATCCTAAGGTTCCGGGTTCGACACCGGCGGTAGCCGATAGATTTTCTTTATACGAAAATTGTACAGGTACGCATGTCATATGATTATGTTGTATGTAAAATATTCCTTGAGTATCAATTTTGTTCAGGAATTCTCGGCAATATTTAGCATCCGACGAGAGCTTGAATTAAAAACTAATTCAAGCGTCCAAATTTGGTGACAAGGCTGCCACTGGATGGCTCCACCATGAAATGGCTCTAGCTTTTGGGAACTTGCCATGTCTACAATGACTAATTTGCTAAAATGCAGCCCCTCATTGTGGAAAAATTGTATAAACACGTTAAGGAGTATATATATATATATATTATGTTATGATTTTTATCTAATTTTACGATAAAATTAAAATTTAAGGAAACAGCAACACATTTAACAGATTTTTAATTGGTTAAAAAAAATCTGCAGAAATTTTTATAATTAAAACAATAAGTTATTCAAGAAATCACGAGATAGAATATTATGTAGAAATATCGATTTGTAAAATCTTGACAATAAAACATTTTACATATCGACATCTTCAATTATTCTTTACCTACAAAGATGCCTTTCTATCTTTTGTTTTCAACTATTTTTAATTTTCATTAATTGTATAACAAATATAAGAATGTAGCACTCGCGTTAAGTTGAATCAATCCAATTTTCACAAGAGAAACAGAAATATGTATTTTTCTTTAGAAAATACATGTTGCTGTTTACTGAAACCCTTTTTTGTTTCGTACTGTTTGGTTAACACGGTAGATATAATATGCATATTTTGAAATACTTTTTTTACAAAATTGTGCATTTCCTATACTTCAATTCAATAGCTTTCCAAAAAGCTTGTTGCAGCCTGAAGGTCGAGGTGTGAGAGGGTTTGAGGAAGAATGAGATACGAGACCATAAAAATCGCTATTTTTATTTTATCTGTAAAACTTTAGAAAGTATACAATTTTATAACTTAACTCTGGGAGCAACTTGAAATCCTAACCCTTCACCGAGTATACTAAATCATTGAAATTACTTATATGGATTTGAAGCTCCTTGATATGTTCCTTCTCAAAGCCTGATAGCTTAGTCAGCTCCAAGATTGATCAATTCTCAGTGGATTCTACGTCAACTTCTAATCTCGACACGCACGACGCTCAGTCGTTGTTTACGTTTACTAATACCTGGATTTCACGCTTAATGATAAACGCTTAACCGTTCACCAACATACTCAACAACAATCACTTAAATAGTTTTTACGTTTGCATAAAATCAAGTCATCTCTACGGAAAGCGATTTTAAACTAAAAGCATAGTTAAATAATATTTTCCCATAGAGGATTAATAGAAGAACTCAAATAGTACCCGTTGCAAGTTTTTTGTCCCTTTTTTTTTTTGTAAAATTATTATTATCTTTATTATTAGAAATGATTATTATTAGAATTATTATTAGAAATTAAATTAAAATTATTATTATTAGAAATGATTAGTAAAATTTTGAATTTATTTCTCTCTAATGAATGATTGTTATATTCACCTTAAAAAAAAGCTCATTATCCTAGATTCATTCGATTGCCATAATAATCGGTAGTTAGTATTTTAATACAAAGAAATAGTAATTGATAAATATTGGTTTGTGATTAATAACATAATAATGTTTGGTCGAGTTATAGTAACCACCTTATTAACGAAATTCGTGATGTTGAGAAAGACACTAAACACTTTATATTCAAGAAAGAAAAAAAATGCAGGTTGAAATTATAAGACAAATGCTTGAAAATAGAGATATTGCTAAGGCTTTCTAGAGAGACACCAACTGTGCTCGTCAAACCCCATGAGAAAAAGAAAAAATCTCTAGGGTCTTAAAGGTTTACAGGTTACAAATCCAATACTTCCTTAACTCTTTTATGCGCCATTTATTTCTCTCTTGAATTTCTAGCAATTTTTTGCGTTTTATTAACAATTAAACCATATCATTTAAGGAAATGTATTTTATTTTGCTGAATTTTATGGTTACATTTAAATTTTAGGGGTGTTAAGAATACTTCCAGAAGAGGCATTCACTGTAATATAGAAAATTAAATTTAACGGTGATTACTTGCCACACATGAAAAGATGACAAGCAAGTTGCAATGCACAAGGGGACATCGCGTTGTGAACGCATGTTGCGTGTCCTCTTTTCTTGTCCATTTCTGCCACATTTTCTATGGTTGGGAACCATTTTGACAAAGAATTTCCCACACTGGGTAAGTGCCCATCATTCATAACTACTCCTTTTTTTAGAAGCTAGCAGGACGTCCTTTCCTTTTTCTTGGTGAATATCCGTCTATTAACCGACGAGCTAATTCTATACGGAATTTCAGATGGTCCAAACTTCTGTTTCTTTTGTTCCCTTGCTACAGTATCAAATTATTTATGATGACAAGGTCAATAAGAAAATAAAAGATACGATGCCACCACCAGATCTTCTTATCTGCTACCTTTCTTTTCTTTGATCGAAGTGATCAAACCCTCCCATGATATCATAATATACAACGATTGTTTTTGAGCAAGATACTTCTTCTTTAGAACCATCTTTTTTTGTCTGATTTACAGATGTCATAATCGCTGTATTTTGTGCAATAGAAGAAAACTGAAGCGATAATTTGTCTTCTCATCGTTATAATAGTTAGACCAATATATTATAATGAATTTTTGTGTTTCCACAGGTGTATTTTGTAAGATCATGTAGAAAATAAAGTCAATAAGAAAATAAAAGTGGCGATGCCACCATTTTACAGATCTTATTTGGCATATTTTTTCTTCGATCGAAGCGATCAAACCCTCCCATGAAATCGTTAAATACAACGGCAGTTTTTGGACAAGGTACTTTTTCTTTAGTACCATATTTTTTGTCCGATTTACAGATGTCATAATCCTAGGTTATGTGTAGTAGAACAAAACTGAAGTGGGAATCGGTCTTCCCATCTTTATAATAGCAAGGTCAATAAATTATAACTGTTTTGTCACTTCTTACAGGTGTATTTTGTAAGATCATGTAGATAGGAAGTAATCTTCCCAAGGCCCCTGACAGGGCTAAAAGACAAATTCATGTAGGAAGAAAAGGTTAATGAACTCAAGTCATCCAATTAATTATTTCATGAAATATGTATTGAGATATATTCTGGATCACTAATACAGTGGCTCATTTCTTAATTTTTTTGTACGTTACCTAATTTAAAAATAATCCATAGTGTCTGTTCCATGGTTCACGAATTGTTTTTCACAGTTAACAGGCAAAGTTAAGTGTAATCTTAACAGGATCTGAAAATGATGCTTATGGTAAACATAACTTGTTATGCGACATTTAATGATCTGTGTGGTTTGCTATCTGGCAACACTTTCTTAACCAACAATAACTAAGATCTTCGTTTTAAGTATGCTCTTGGAATTGATTCTCTTATGATTTACATGTGTTTTGATTCGGCAGAAGGATAAAAAAGGGTTTTACTTCGGCAAAAAAAAAAAAAATAGAATAACGAAAGATTTTGATTTTCCTGTATTATTTACGGCTATGTATTTTATGTATGTAAATCTATTAAGATCTCTGAGTTAGTTCTATATGTTCTGTATGTTTTTTTGGGAACATTTATAACCCCGTTCACCACAAAGTATCACACGGGAGCTTACATAGAAGTAAGCATGAAGCACACATCACAAAGGAAAAAAGGATTACAACGCAAACATCCATGCCTTCTCCGGGATTCGAACCCAGGCCCTACTGCACGGCAGTCATCATCACTAACCACTATACCGGATATGCGGCTGTTCTGTATGTTTGTACTGCTACGTGTGTGTCTAATTAAAATATGGAAATTTAATTATAAGCTTCATTACATATTATGAGAACTCATTACTGACCGATGGGTTTAACTCCTTAAGTGGTCAATTTTTTGCCCAAAATGTTCCAAAAAAAGAGCACATTTTTTATTGCAAATATACTTTACAAAATGCGAAAATGGAAGAATTTTATTTTAATTTTCAAATTTAAAGTTTTCACACTATTTTTTATTCTATAGTTGTGGAAAACAAGAAAATGCTAAAACTTTACATTTTAAAAGTATACTTTGCATGCTATGAAGAATATTGCATACATCGTAAAAGAATTTCTCAAGTACTAACATTGAAATTTCATGTTCCAACCTCTTTTTCAAACGTTTAAGGATTTTGTGAGTGTTTGTGTGTACATAAGCACATGGACGCACAATTTGAAGCATGGTACAATACTAAGTTTTTTATTACAATGGGAACAGAGTTCATATCAGCTTTTTTGGATTGCCTTCTCAACCCCTATTACTTGTGGAATAATTTCAAGCATCTAAATTTCTGCTTTCAATGGAAAATTCCTGCCTTTACTGCAAAAAAAAATCCCGGATGAGAAGTATTTCAGCACCATGGACAAGCTGCACCTTTTTAAAATGCATCATTAACAACACTTAAATATTAAAAATATGTGCAAATCAAACATAGAAAAGAAAAAAAATATCAGCGCCAGTACGCTGTGAGAGCGAATTGGTTGTGGCCAACATTCAGTAACCCGTACGGTGTATGGGCAAACCACATTAAGAGGTTGAAGTATTTGCATTACCGTACCTCGAAGACACAGTGAAAAAGGAGATGTGAAAAAGGAGATAAAAAAAGATAAGTACCATTTTTTTTTTCTAACGTAATACAAAAATTTAGAGAACTTTTAGATTTAACGAAAAATGTGATTAATGAATTGATCGATATTTTTGCGACGTGGTGGATGATATTCGGATTAATATCTCAAGGGTTTCCTAGATGTATTCAAACACATTCTCTGTTCATTGGGAATAAATCTGATATGTGACCCATGGTTGAATTTAACTATATTCTACTAAGTAAGAATATAAACAACAATCTCAAATGCACTTGTAGTTGTAACTTTCAAATCTTTGTTTTCTAAGTTATTTTTTATTGTTTCCACTGTTGATGTACAATTGTATAAGGTACCCAACTATGTTCGAAAACCAATTTTTCAAAAATTGATTTTAGGAGTTATAATTATGAAATAAATAAAATGCAGCACCCCTGTTTTTAAAAAATTATTACTTTTATAAAATTTGAGAAAAATTTTTAATTTTAAGAAAAACAGCACAAAAAGAATATATTGGACATAATGTAATTTTAATTACATTGATATACTTCTTGATCCCCTTGAAGTATTACAAACCGTAGGATAAGAAAATATTTTCCAAAATATTTTATAAGCATTCGAACTTCAAGTTAATGATATATTTTTCGTCAAAATTACTCTATATTCTAAACTAAAAAGGGCTTCATATGAAATGTGATTAAATGTAAGTATCTAAAAACCTGCGGTATTTGCTACACTCTCAATGGCTTATAACACAATTGTTGCAAATTTCATTTAATTTTATACAATTGTTTTGGAGATATTCCAGTTTTCGTGCAAAAATTATCGTGAAAATTTCCTTCTTCAAAAAACACATTTAAAAAATATACTTACAAGTTACATAAAGTAAATATTAAAAAAACAACTTAAAATTCTCCATTATGATATGCTATTCCTTCTTCTTCCTCAATTTTTATATTTCTTTTTTTCCTAAGGTCCTAAGTTTTCTTCTGCATGATTTTGCTGTTGGCAGAAAGTGACGTTTTGATTCTGCAATGCGCTCATTATCAAAGGTTTTTTGTCCCTGTACAGCATAATAGCTCAAAACAATACCCATTTCATTTCATATGGAAATTAATCCCTGAAAGCCATTATTAAACTGCACATCAGCAATATAAGCCCCTAAATGCAATGTTTGATGCTCAACGAAAACTTCTTTTGGTAGTATTTACCACAATATTCCGTTAAAACTGTCGTTCGGTTTTTGAGTTTTGCCGTGTAAGCATTTCTTTGAAATATTTCTATCACACAAATCGATATAAAGTGGCTTTATCATGTTAACAATACTTTGTGACAGTCCCAAGGATTTATCCTGATACATTTTATTAGAAGCTTTAGCACGTTGAAATTTACACCAACTTTTAGCTCCGACTGTCCATGTTTTGGTTGTTGTTTTGATGAGCAACAATGAAAGAAGGCAGTAACAATAGGAGACTGCATTTTGTCCAAGTTCCCAATATTGCTTCAAATAACAACTTCGTAGTAATTTTGTAGCTTAAATAGTAAGCTTGTTAATTAAACCATCACAATCAATTTAACTTTCTCCCCAAGTCCTTTATTTCTGCTTTTCAATTTTCGAAGCCTTGTCCCAACTTTTTTTTGAATATGTCCTATACATTCTAGCTTTGAAACTGAATCTTTCCCGTACATGTCCTTTATGGTATTAAAAGCTTTGGAATCTGCATCCCCATAATAGTTACTGTATCGTATAACATTCTATGATTTTCCAACCTCTCAAAAATATGATAAGCCCCAACCGCTGTCATATTGGATGAAGATCATTTATGATGATTATACTGATATTTTATATTTTGTTGCTCCGTCTTTGAAATGCATTTTCTATAAAACTGAGATAAAGTTTCAAAATCAACAATTTTCCCAGTATCAACAGATATTGCACTAACACGACATTTAGCGAAGAAAAAACCGATGTTGCCAGGTATCATCCATCGAAACACCACAGTCTACAGTATCATGGGTATAGACTTTTTTAACTGCCTATATATAATACTTTTTACTGCGTCATTTATTATTTTTCTCCAATGGAAGTAGCAGCACTGAGGAGTTTCTTTTCTTGTTGGCGAAATGCAAGCTTGTAAAGAAAGGGAGTGATTCAAAACAGCACAAAGTTTTCTTCTTGCTGAAAAACTTCTCCCATTCAATCTTAAGCCATAAACAAAACGAGCATTGAGGTCTAACTTTTTAGAAGTACAAAATGCTGATACGAAACTGTAATTTTTGCAGTGCAAAGAAATGTTTGAAGATAATCCAAACCATTTAAATCTTCCACAACATAAAGGCTTCCTGCTGTACACTTATTTGTTGAGCAACACTATAATGAAAAATACCAATTAAAATTTCCAGATCAATCAACCTGTTTCCAGATAAATGTTCTGACATATTACTTTCATCATCATTTGCCTGATTACATTGCTGCAGCTTCAGTGAACTGGCAGTCATACTTATTTCCTTGCTTGAAGCAGTTTCAATGCATGTATTTTGGTTCCCATGAAACTTTCTTTTACCGGGATGATATGATCGACATTTTTCCATGATTTCAGGTAGAATGAATTTAATATTAAATTAAAATAATCACAGTTCTAAAAATAAAGCAAAATATAGAAAAGACAGAATTAAGATAGGCGTGGTTAATCTAACGTCGAATGTAAACAAAAGCGGACTAGTGATAGTCTGAAAAGCCATTGCCAATCGTTTGTAACAAAATTGTTTGAAATAATTATAAGCAAACCTTGGCTTAGTGAACAAATAATTTATATTTCGGTTTTTGAAATTACACTTTAGAGAAATAAAACTCAAGCATTGCATATGTCGTTCACTTTTGCTCCAGATGTCACTACTTACCTTTTCGTTTGTAACTACAATGACTTATTAAAATAGCTGTATTTAAGTTATACAAATTTAAAATAAGGACTGCTTTAGAATCTTAAAAGTTGGGCTTTATTTTACGATCATAAAAAAAAAAATCGAAATATTTGTCAAAAAACACTTTTTTAACCTCGTCGGTTACCATAAGTCAGATATTTAATGATTGCGAAACAGGGGTTAATAGATTCACACAGGGTTCATTGCTTTCATTTGCCTTCCTTCAGAATTGATCACAACCTTCTTAAAGATGAGTTGTATCATGGTTCAAACATTCCAGCCAACATCATCGAATTGCAATACAGCTCAAACCAAGATACTTAACTTCGATTTTTAATTAATCTTCGTTTTCATCACCCTGCTTCCTTTATCTAAAACACACCCATTTTATTTCAAATAAGGATGCAAGTGAATCCAAATGCGAGGCATTAGTTGCAGCAAAGCGAATAGAGTAAATCAAATTTTAATGGAAAATATGCCCTGAAAAAAATATTTTTTTTCCTGTTATACATGCAGAATTTCACTTGTGAGGTTCTTTATATTCTGTTATGCATTTATTTCCAAAATGTAGTACGTTTAATAGTTGAATTTAAATTATATTATATTAATGCTTAAATTAATAAAATATTATTTTTCTAAGTCGGTTGATTCTTACAATATACACCAATACTATTAGTTATCATTTCTCCTTTTGTCGCCAATAATATTTTAACTTTTTTATGATTTAAAAATATTTTAATGCTTTATTTTTATGATAAAATACTTATTCACCTTAACATAACTTTAAAATTTTATTTATGTGTTAACAATATTTGTGTTAAATTATAGAAATGTACAATCCACAATTATCAATGCATCTGTTTTTGCTTATCTGTGCATTATTTAATATGGCAGTAAAAATTCATATAGTGTTGTTTTATGCTTTTAAATTTTCATTGTTATTTAACAAAATTTAATATTTTTTAAAATTCAATTTTAATGATATTTATATATAAATTATTAACACATCGTTTCATTGTACTGTAAGCAGTATATTTAAAAATAATAATAAAAAATTTTTGAATTTTAAAATAATCAGTTTATTAATGAATTCTCAACATGGTGTTAAAAATAAACAATCACATAATGGCGAATATTTATGTAATAGTTTTATGCCTTTTTCAAATTTTAAGCAAGACGTTATTACTTTACGCAAAAAGTTATTGATTTAACAAGAAAACCAAGTTTAATAGGAATTGTTAAACATTATCAACCTATTGATATTCTGGAGATAACAACTATTTCGTCAGAGCATTACCTAATGTAAATTAAATCTTTAATATTTGCATAATCAGATGCATTTCATTAACTAACATCTCCTTAGAATTTTAGTACTCTTATAAAATTATATATATATATATATAAAGGGATAGACTTTAGTAAAGACCGATTTTATTCAGATAGTAAAATTCCTCCTTCTCGCATTCTAGGAACTAACTTATGTTATATTCCCCCTTTCTATATAATACATAGAAAATTTTAGAAAGCAATATATATAGTATATATATTGCTTTCTAAAATTTTCAGTATGATTATATATAATTTAGAGCAGTTTCCATTATCTCGCTAATCCTTATCTTTGGAATTTTGTGACATTTCATGTGTTATATTAAGATACTATTTTGACATATAAAGGGAACTTCTATCTATTTGCTACTATTGTCCTAACAATGGTTTTTGATGGGTTTAAGTCTCAACTCCTTGATTATAGTCGCTGTTTATTTTTTCAGATTTCTTTTTATATTTTAAAATGGAATAGTCGATGACGTCAATTCAATATTTTTGTTATGAAAATATTACCTGATTCACGAAATCAAAATTTGAACATTTTATTTATTTTGATATATACGAGATGACACACTTACACTCACGAAAAAAAACGAGACTGGCCCTATAAATCATTGTACTTACAGAACCAGTTCTCCGTGACATTATCACCTTCAAAGTAGTCCATATCTGGCAACAGTTCTGGAACGAAGTTTTTGGAAGTCCTTTTAGGAGATTTTCCGCTTTTGCTTCAACCTCTTCAACTGAGTTAAAATGAGTTTCCCTTTAAATAAGATTTAACTGTAGGAAATTTGAAAAAAAAATGTAACATGGAGCCAAATAAGATGTACAAGGAGGATGTTTTATAAATGTAATGTTTTTACTTGTCAGAAACCGCTTGGTAGATAAGGTGTTATGAGCAGTGCATTGTCTTGTTGCAACAGTCACCCATCACTTCCCGATTCTGGCCTTTTTTCCTAATTTTTTCACGAAGTTTTCTTAGTACTTCAATGTATTAGTGTTGATTAACATTTTGATTACTGATGTGAGTCGCAACCCACTCATATCACTAATTTTTGTAATGTTTTGGTCTGTAATAGCTGATCTTGGGCGCTCAACAGGTTCATCATCTTCCACACTAACCCTTCCCCTTGAAAACCACTTATACCATTTAAACACATAAGCATGAGACAAAGTTTTATCTTCATAAGCCGCAGTTAATATCTGAAATGCTTTTGTGGCTGGTTTTTTAAGGTTTACAAGAAACTTGATGTTGATTTGACATTTTTCCTGCAGCATGCAGTTGTACGTGTTTTTTCAATGACGCAGTTCTTCCAACTGGCGTGATCGATTGAGGCAAAACAGACCACGTGGAAAGATGAAGTGCATTGAATGACGTCACAAGAATAATTGTTGCCAACTCCACTCTTTTTTCTAGATACACACTTAGTCTCGTTTTTATTGTATCACACCTTGTAAAGAGTAAAATTTTTTAAAAAAATCTTTGCTTCTTAATTTTACCAAACAAGCAATCAAGTGACGGCTATTTATAGTTATAATAACAATATTTATTTTCATCTATAGCTTGATCTAACTAGAGATTACCGTAAAGCTGTGTAGAGAGACTGAAAATGATATTAAAAAAGAAGCATCTGTAGCAAAACATCTATAGTTCCATACATTGCTGATGTAGGAAACTGTAGTCATAGAAAATTGTATAAGATATAATCGGTAATAAAATATATAAATAAAATAAAGTAAGATTTCGCAAACTATTCAATATACACTTATTAGATCGGTTTGTGACGGGTGCTTACGCGTTTCACTAACCTTCTCTTAAATTCTATATTTTATTTATTTCAACCAATCTCCACCGGGAGCCAAAAGTGTGACTTATGCAAATGAGATTTTATATAAGTTCGGGTTTAGCGAGTTATAAAATGAAATGAGAAGGGAAATGAAATGAAGAGTGAAATGAAATGAAAAGTGTCTTTTTAAGTGTAAACGTTACAAGTAGAGTCTACCGTATGTTGTGGATATAATCAGTTCCGGAAAGAACTGAGATATAGCTGAGACTTAAGCCGCCCAATAAAGGAATCCAGATATTGAAGAAGCAACTAGACGAACCTGCCATAACAAAAGGTATAAAGTTAGAGAGAGAGAGAGAGAGAGAGAGAGAGTTTGATTTCCTAAATTAAGTATAAGTGTGTAGCTATAATTGTACGCTTCAACCGCCTTAGATTCAGTTAGTCGTCGTTCATGATTATTGAATCCTTCTCATACTCCACTGTGTTTTACTGTTCTTAAAGTTGAATAGTATTTGTGTAATCTCTTAATTAAGAAAAGTCAATAAATAAGATTGATTTATTAAATAAGTAGTAATTTATTATGAATTCAACACATCTAAATTCAGGTGATAACCGAAGGAGAGTTGATAGTCTTAGAGGTTGTGATAGACTACGACAGGTTGAATAACATTCGTACGATATTGAGATATATAGTCTGTTTGATATTCAGATTATGATGATGATGCCGTATCTATGACGGGACTAAATCAGATAGTACCATGGGCTCACAGATAGCTGTTCTCGCAAAATGTTTAATATTATCCACATAGAGGTTTGTTGACGCCAACAGAACGCCCATTTCTTGTAAGGCAGCAAGAATAGTTGGTCAGTCAAAAATATGAGCAGGTGTTAGCTCTATATCTAAACAGGTATCACAATTCTTATTAGTATTGGTACCATCCCTATCAATATTCATTCTTCTGTGATGACCTGCTCTTAGCCTAGCAAGTCTTTGTTATAAGGCGGTCTCCACTTACATTACAGATTTGATGGTTTACAGGAATCGACTTCTCACTCAGTTTGAAATTGGCGACAACATTTCAGATACATAGTCAGATGTATTCCTACAGAATATAGATATTCAGCGTATACAAAGTTATGTGAAATCCAGTTAATTAAATAGTAATTCTGAGATAAGAACGTAATACTAGTATATTGCTTATTGTTACTGTATATAATACTATGTGTGTGAGAGTACGCAATTTTACAAAGCTTTAGCTAGAATGAGATCCAGAATAGTAACGGAGAATATTAGCCCCTTTTCCTTTTTGCAAAGTCGTGTTTTGGACCCCAAGCCGGATCCTACAAGGTATTGCAAACCATAATATAACATAGGCTTTGGGTCCCCAAGAATCCTCGCCCGCCCACGATGCGGGGGCAGTACATTATACCACTGGTCGGATCCAAGTGGTGCATTTATTCTAAGGTTTACTTTCAGCCAACTTTGAAGAACAGTTTCAAGAACGTGCTTCTCGTTCTGAGATTTCAAATAAGTTAAATTTGATGAGTTATATTTGGGTCCTAGCATTGATTTTATTTTCTCTTACCTTGAACTAAAAGTTTAACGTTGATGTCGTTGTCGTGTTTGACAAAGAGCAAAAGTGGTAATTACAAAACAAAGATATAGTCAAATAAAAGTTTAATAAAAACGAGTAAAGAAAAATTTAACATAAAAGCAAAAACCCAGTATATAAAAAGAGAAATTTATATATATTTTTTTTAAAAAAAGTGTTATACACTTTCCCGAAATATATCATTTACATAATTATTATAAATAAATAGCAATATAATTTTTTGTAAAAATTCTAACGATGTAAGTTTCACACATTGTATTTAAAATATTGATACATGATTTAATGATTGAGAAAAACTAGAAACTATAATTGCTCTGATCTAAACATGGACATATATTTATCATACACAGTAAACTTTATTCATTCAAAAAATCTTTCAGTGAGAGAGAGAGCGCATTTTGTTATACATTCATTAAAACCAAGATGTTATACGTATAATAAATCATTCATACATGTACGAAGGAGAACTCCTTTAAAAACTAATCTTAAGTGACTTTCTTTATATAATTTCGTGCATTTTCTATTTTAAGTAAAGCACAAAAATTTATAAATTTAATAATTTGGAAATAAACCATAACTAACTATAGCACTTTAAAAAGTGTGTTTGACTTGAATAAATATCTTGAATTCTAAAAATAAAAAAAAATTCTAAGTAATTAAATAATTCAGAATAGAATTATTTTAATTATTTTGCTATAAAATAAATTAATGTTCTTTTATTTATCTATCTTTATCTTTTTAATATTTTTTTTTTTTTAAAATATTTATTATTTATCTTTAATATTCATCTTTTTCTTTCTTTTTTTTTTCGTTCTGAAAATAAAGTATGACGCATTAGAAGTGGATTGGAGATTTGTTATTTTTGTGTTAAAAACGCAACTAATTAAGTGCTTAAATTCTGTCAAATGATGATTTTGGGGAATATTTTTCTTCCTTTTAGAACGCAAAATTTTTTTTAAAGATCATAAAAAATACAGCCCATTAAATTTAAAAAAATGTTTTTGATAGAGTAACTATAAATAATTCATTCAATAAAGACGAACAACAGCTCTAAACAATACTCATTGAACAGACTGGAACTTATTTTTTTAAAGTATATTCTAAAAAAATGGCTAATAATTTCGTGTCTTTTAATCTTTTTTTTTTTCGAATTCCTTGCAATTTTGCTTCCTTTCTATTCATTAGATTAGATTCAAAAACGATCTAACATCTTTTCAATTCGAAAACAATAATAATTACATCGCATTTCAAAATGTATAAATACACACTTTCATCATTCAAGAACAATAACTAATATATGCACTGTTCTTTTGATTCTGTGTTAGACAAAAGCTTACATTTAAATGCATTTTTAAAGAAAATTGTTTAATCCTTTTATTTAAAGAATTGTGCTCTTTTTCAAAAGACAGACTTATTTTTAAGTATTTAACAATAATTATTTTACAAAGCAATTAAGAAATAAAAATAATCTGAAAAAGATTTCGATTTCTTTTTTTTGTTGAAATAATTGTATTCAGAAAAAAATCCATGTATCAGTTGAAGAGGATTCTTATTCTTTCCATCAAAACTAATAATAACTTATGAATTATTTGTCATTAAAAATACAAGTTGTAAATATGCGCAATTTAACAGTTATAATTTTAAATGATTTCTAAGTTATACTTTTAGTGGGGCATTTTTAATTTTGAACATCTGAAGGAAATACCGCTAAAGTGTAACGCTACAAAACCTTAGGAAAAAATGCATTTCCAATTATGACGCATTTTAAAAATTTGAAATTCTGTAATGACTTCTGAAAATAAACACACTGTACATTTTTATCTAGCTCTTTTCATTTCTATTAAATTCAAAATATTTAATTTTTTTAATTATAATTTCAGATCTCTTTTAAATATAAATGTGTGTGTTGCTTGATATTATATCTTCAGTTGACAGTACATGGATTCTAGCCATTCTTCTATAAGTTAGTACTTATTAATGTCAGGCCATACAGCACGACGATAGGCTGTTGTATGGCCTGAAATTAATAATTAATGGCCTGACATTACGAGGTCTGGTGCCAATAGGCACCAGACCTCGTAATTTTGAAACTATGGTCAAGTGATGAAGACGACCCCTTTTCTGTCACCCCTCTCTCCCAACTGCTACACAACACCCAATGGAAGACTTGGATCCCCTACAGAGATTTAATGTGTTTAAGCTCCTCTCCACGGCGGGTCTTAAGTGCTCGAACTTATGACAGGCCGGCCACGAGTCGATGACCCACCACCTAAAGCGGCCACATCTGTCTGTAAGGAATTCATGTTATTATTTAATTAAGAAGTGATTAAATTTTGAACGTGACAGGTATTTCTAAATCCCTCTTATTTTTAAGTTTAATGTGTAGTACAGTTTAACCCTTAAATGCATTTGTTGCCAATTCTCTACACTCCAGTTCTCTTTAATATTATTTAAAAATCTGAGCAGGTGCATTTCTGAACTGACTTTGTGTGAACCACAGGAAATAAATCATGTGTGAATGAAAAAAAACATTACTTTTTGTGTGTAAGTTATATTTTTTGACATTTGGATGAATAAAAGTTCAGTGAGTTACTTATATGGATATTTTCTAGTTTCGAGGTTTCTATAAAGGAGTGTAATATCTAAATGCAAAAATAACTTCTCATCTGTTCTCAGGTGAAATATCAAAATTTGATATTACATTCGAAACTTTTTATCGATATATGACCACAAATATCTTAAAGATAAAAGAAATAAGTTTTTTTAAGAGTATATAGATCTGGTTTAGGTTAAAAAATGTTACAAAAATCTAACGACGAGTACAATTTATTTTAGAGTTTTAGAGTCTATGTGATATGAACGATTTGTTAATATATTATATAATGTTATTTGAAATAGATATTTTTTTCAGATTTAGTCTTTTTCATTGTATCATAAATAGTTCTTAATATTATCTTCTCTGAGGTAACATTGGAAGCAACCATTACCAAAAATGTACACATAAATTCGTTTTCAAATAAAGACTTAAAATACAGTTTATTAACACATGAAAAGGAAACTTCTGTTTTAACATTTATAGAATTCAAATCATAATTTTCATCTGCGTTTAAGAGGTATGTTGTTATTTTTTATCAATATCATAAGATAATGTACTAAATTTGAAATGTAGTAAAGCTTAAAAATTTATTTTGAAACCTCTTTTTAAAATACAGTATCTTAAAATTCTTACACTGACAATTCGTGAGTTTATACTAATACAACAACTTTAAAACAGCTATTTTTATGTTAATCTATAAAAACACTTCTTATATAATGTAGCAAAATTTCTTAATTTACTTTTAAAATTAAGCTTCTTTCTTGAGGTTTTGCATACTTTGTAAAACTTCGCCTTTCTTGTCGCTGAGAGTGAATTTTTGTACTCTCTGAATTATACCAAATTTCAGATAATCTATTGATTGGAGATAATCTTGATAAAATGCTTTAAAATATTCCCACAGGATTCAGTCTGGGATACGTATAGTAGGTTAATAAAGTTTTATTCTTAAAGCACGTCAGTGGTTTCATAATAATTTTTGGACGAATTACAGTTTTAACAATGATATGAATTTAAAGACACAATAGAGTTTCAAGCAATTGGTCGTCAATTATCAGTAGACCTAGTAGATCTTGTTCTATAAAATGAAGGTGATGACTGTGCCTTTGTGTTTTCTTGAGTACGGTGACTTCCGTGTATATCTTGACCTTGACGAGAAAATTGATAAGTGTGAGATGCTTTCTGCCCAGATCAGAGACATTGCTTATGAGAAAGATATCTCAGTAACCTCTGTACCCAAGTTTATACCGATGGATCTATGATTGAACGAGGAATTGGATCTGGTGTAAGAGTCTATAGTAGTGGTCTTCAAACTTTTTCAAATCATGGAACCCCTTGAACTTGAAGATATTTTCATAGAACCCTTCGAATTAGAAAGTGTTTTTTTGGAACACCATTCCACATGCATACTTAAAAGAATATGTCTCAAAATAATATTTAAAGTAGATCAACATGTTACAGGTACTTAATGTGAAGCAATTAAAAAATATTGTGATTATTTTAAAATCTTCTATAATCTAATTTTTTTAATGTAATACATTTATTAGTAATATTAATGTATGCTCCAAGTGTCACCTAACCCACGCATTATATTGAGTAACTGGGACATGTGCCTGCATTTTTCACACAAACTATCAAAGTCTAGGTCTATTGAAATTAAATGTAATCACGTTCATATTATGAGCTTAATTTGTTTTAATGTTTCGTTTTTATAGTCCCTCACATTGAGAAATATATTTCACTAAGACACCGTTTTTTGAATGGCGTTAAAATGTTTATAGCTGTGTGAGAAATGCTGTGTATTTTGCATGAATTTGCGACTTAAAATTTAGGAACTGTTCTTGCTTAAATTTAGATTTTTACACATCGAATTTGTTGATAAGTTGTTTTCCTCTCCTCTATAATAGATGTTTCTTTTCCACAAATGCAATATGATGTATTTTCCATTAGAAAACTATTTAGTTTTGTAAGACATTGTGCTAACGAGTATAAAACTATCTCTAGGAACCCGAGATAGAAAACAATAGAATATTCACAATTTAGTAGGAACAAAAATAAAATATTTTAATATTATTTTATTATGTTATAATAACAGTTTAAAGATTTTTGTAAAATAAACTTATTATATATGAATACAATTTTCAGTTTTAATGAACAGCATGAGCTTTTGATACTTATAATTATACAAAATTCATAGAGGAAGTGAATCCTTTTTGCATACATATTTATAAGTTTCTTTTCGATTATTTTATTGTGACCCGTGGAACACAGTTTGAAGACCAATGGTCAATTGTAACCATTTTGCACTCTATTAGGCAGTGGGAATAGATAATACCGATTTTGACGGTGGAGTTGAGGATATATACTTATTGTTTTGAATCAATTAAGTGCTCGGAGGAGTAATTTTCCTAGGGCTGTTATTTTGACTGTGTGACGTTTGATTCAATAATGGTAGCGTGTTTGAAATATAATAATTTAGTTTAATTAAGTAACAGCTATTATTTACATTAATATACAATTTTGCACTATGAGATGATTTTAGAGTTCCAAAATAATTTTGTGAGGGAGGGATTTTGTTGGTGTCTGTTCCATGCGAAATTTTCGCTCTCCACTCTCTTCTCTCACGGCCCTTTGCGGTCTCCCCGCGGTTGACCGTTCTCGGCGCGTCCCCTTTCACACCCCACATCCGGTGGTGGCGAAATGCTTCCCTCGGGTCAAAGGTTTCAGGGGCTAATTAAGACACGTCCGTCGCAGTATATTAGCGACTGCAGGTGTTTTTGCACGTGTGGTCATCAATTCTGTTAAAAACTGATCCGACCGTGGGAAGCAAGTCCCAGATGTCTCAAAGGGGGACGTACATACGTCACAACTGGTAGCCATCAATAAATGCACTTACGAAAGAATTTATGGATGTAGAAAATTTCTCAACACTCTGGCTGACTCAATTGTTTTGCAGTGAATTCCTGCTCATTGTGGCATCGAGGGAAACGAAAGAGCCCATTACCTGGCAAAGAAATGAACGGTGATTCCACAAACCATTAATAATCGTATGACTTTTAATTTAGAAAAACTCGTATTTAAATTAAAATTAAAGAAGATGTTTGCATCCTATCTATCACATAAAGCTACGTGAAAGGCCTGAGAGTGCCTAATTAGTTCAAAGAGAGTGATTCCAGATTTTCCTCGTCCTGTAGCTTTGGCGTTATTTTGTCTTTTGAATGAAAAGGATTGTTTGAGTGCCCATCTTTTTAAAATTTGACTAAAGGACACACTTCAGCTTGTACTCTTTGTAATTTTGGACTATCTATGGATAATGGCCCTGTTAACAAATGCACTGCACTTTTATCTTTTAATTCTATTATTCTTGATTATAGGATAGCTAGGTCGAGATAAAGTGGCCATTTGTCTTCCATTTATTAATGCTATTATAAATAATCGTCGTTTTAATTCAAATAACTGTCTTCTCAAATTCATTGTTTTTAAAAATAGTAAAAAATACTCTCACTAAGGATTTTTTTTTATTGATACATGAAATTAAACAAGAACATTAAATGTTTTAATATGTTACAAAGTGCTAGAGAAATAAATGTTTCATCAAATATTTTTTTAATTTATACTTATGCAATTCATTTTTTCTGAAACATATAAATTACTTAGAATAATTTGCTTTACAAAATTCTATCTGGTACCAGAAAAATATTCAAGCTGTTTCATTTGAAGCATTTTGGAACAAAAAGAAACATTATAGTTTTTGTACTGTACTCGTATGTTTTCTGAAACGATGTTTAGACAGGTAGAAAGGGAAATGTTCAGCTATATCAAAATCAGAGCCCGAAAAAATAAAATTGCATCACATTTGCTAGAGTTAAGAAAATTTAAATGGAATCTCATACATCACAGAAGATGCTTATTTTTATGACCCTAATAAATAACAGAAATCGTATTAAAAATTCCCATCAAAACGTTAGAATATGCTGAAAAACTTTCAGAATTCTTCATTCAGTTTAAGAGCATGTATCCCGAATATAACCGTATACATATGTATTTATCTCTGAAAAAAATGCCATGATAAATTTTTATCTATATGTGTCAAAACAAGATAAATGTTAAATATATTGAAATTCTCAACTACGTGGGTATCCGAGAAGTTATGGCCGTGAATTCGGGGCAAGCGTTTTCAATGCTAAATCGTGAGTTCAAGTCCAGCAGCAACTGAAGTACTGCCAATTGAAGCAGATGCATATCAAAACACTCGAGGCTCAAATTTCTCACGTTGCCCTGATGGGGAAGTTCGGATCGTCATCTTAAAATCGAATTGTGGTACTCTTTGAGTTTTTTTTATTTACTTATTTAAAAATTTTATTTTAACATTCATACAATTTTCTATTCAAGAAAATGATACACGATGAAGTTTTGCACATATTTTTCACATAATTTTAAAAATTTAAATTTTTTTAAAGAAAATTCGGAAATTTTAAAATTTTACTCCTTTCATATTTATTAAATTTTGTACTTGAAATTTTTTGTAATATTTTTGAGGAAGTTTTAAACAACACTTTAGGGATTCATTTTATAATAATTTAATTAGTTTTGGAGAAAAAAATAAAATGTTGATATGCACGCTAAAATTCAACGAAACAACCAATACCCCATCATATTTTAATTTTTTTAAGGTATAGGGATATGTTCGGAGTCCGTCTTTTGAAAAACATCATTTGGAAAAAAAAATTATACCCTTTTTAACTTCAGTTTATTTGTAAATAAACTATTCTTA
Source organism: Trichonephila clavata (assembly GCA_019973975.1). Taxonomy (NCBI): domain Eukaryota; kingdom Metazoa; phylum Arthropoda; class Arachnida; order Araneae; family Nephilidae; genus Trichonephila; species Trichonephila clavata. Next base: position 16,754 of record BMAO01016375.1, on the reverse strand, counting down.
TCTAATATTTGCAATAAATCATTTAAGTTTCAGAAAATTGGTAAATTTGTAAGATATTTTAAAGAGATTTTAATATTAAATCTCTTTAATATTAATTAATTATTAAAGACATTCAAAAAATTCTACATGAAAATTCAATGACCCAATTTGTATAAATTTAGTATCAAAACAATCATTACGTATGTATCTAAAGCGTGAAGTAAAATACTTTGGTTATATAAAAAAATAAAAATTCCAGAGCTAGTTGAAGAGCCAATACACAAGAAATTTATCATGCTTTGGAACACCGTTACACAAATACCAGGCCATAATTTAGAAAACATTTTGAGAAAACAAGGTACCAAGTTTCAAAGATATTTAATGGTAATATTTTGAGATATAATTTTTAAAATTTTCAAAATATATGAAAAAAAGGGATTTTAATAAAAATGCATTTTTAGTACAATTTATCAGATATGTTTATTATTTACACAATTACTTTCTTAAAATTCACCAGTTTTATAACTTGCACCTTGTATTGGCTCATTTTTAATCATTTTTTTTTCCTTTTTAGATAATCTAATTTTTTTCTGGCAACTTTTGCCATAGTCAGAGAATGTCTCTTAGACTCTGTTTTTTGAATTTCATCAAGTTCTGAAAAACTTTTCAATGTTATTACACCAACAATCCCGCTGAAATGTTTCAAGATATCTATCAATCCCTGAAGTTTCTTATTGAACTTAATTACTGCCATTTATCCTCCTAATTATAGTGTTACTAATGAAACAAAAACATCTTTTGGAATAAATTTCCAAAGGATTTCATTGAAACATTCATTTGAGTTTTATATTTTTCCTGGTAAACATTTTTCTAATAAGTTTTGATCACATAACTTCATATGTATTGGTTTGATAATATTAGTCAGATTTTGGTGAAGTCCTTTAGATTTATCCCTGTACGACTTGTTGATATTTACATCAACTATCCGGTCCAAGGGCATTGGCCATGCATTTGTTGTTTTACATTTGGGCAACAATTATAAAATGCTGCAATACCAGCATGCTGCATGCCTTGCAAATCATTTACATTGTCACGGATAGCAATACCATAATAATTTTGTAATTTGTCAATAAAGGCATCCGTCAGTTTTCCGCGATCTCCTAGGCTTTTCGTTTGGATTTCAGTTTTCTTAGTCTTGTTCCAACACCCTTTTGTATGTGTTCAATACACTCGTATTTTGTTACGGTATTCTCACCATAAATATTTTTTACAGTGGTATACCCCTTAGAGTTTCCTTCTCCAACAAATTTACATACTGTCATTTCCTCATTCCGACAGATTATTCGAAAACACGATAAACACCCACGGATTCCATAGCACCAGATGACCCTATATATTTTTCAAAATTATGAGTGGTGTTTAATTCTTTGCTTTTTGAGTTGCAAAGTTTACACACTCTTTTGACATGGATTCAACGTCTAACACCTTCCCAGTATCTATTGAGATAACGGAGACACATCTATTCAGGGAGGAATATCCATCGTTGCCATGTGCCATCCACCAACACACCACATCTAGAAAATTTAGCATCATTTTTGTTACCTCTAATTTCCAATGAAGCTTCCTTCATTGCAAAGCATGCTACATTGCTAGTAGCAAATTCAAGCTTTTTTCCCAGGAGACCAAATCTGTAATCAATGTAGATGGTACATCTGCATTGATAGCAGAACAAAGTGTTTGGGCCGCAGAATGTCCTTTACCAATGTTTCTCATACTAAACCAAATGCAAGATTGATATTATGTATTTTGCTTACTTTCTCAGAAGTGTAGAATTAGAAGGAATAGTCACAGTTTTCGCATTGTATTTTCATATTAATAGATAACCCAAACACAGGGGTTTGCACAACACTAACATTTCTTTCAAAACACACACACACAGGGCAGCATTATAACGAAATTATATTATGCAAAACTCCTATGTTAAAAATAACCTCTTTTTTCATTGTCTTCTGGAACATCTGTAGATTTTGAAGAATTAATTAGCTTTGATTCACTCGCAGTAGGAATACTTGAATCTGTACTAATATTTTCATTGTCGAAAACCGAAACTATTTTTCGGTATTTATTTCCTTTAAACTGGCGTTTACGAAAAATAACTTTTATTTTTGTTATTTCCCATAATTATAAAATAGAAATACATGCAAAAAATTTACTGGTATTCTATCAAATAATTCTTCATAACTCTTGTTTTGAAATTAAACAAGCAGAATTTTTATCAAGTGAAGATAAATGTAAGCAAAACAAATATTGCCAGATTTACTTTGTCAAATACTTTCAAAATCTGTAATTATGTTTAATATTAAATCAAAAGTTTTTTAAAATTATATTTAAAAAAAATATTCTATTTAAATTCTGTTTGACCATTTTAAAGGCATTTAAGTGCTAACTTCCGGCTATTTAAATAACCACTTCCGTTTTTCACGCTTTAATAATTATTAAATATCTTGGCTTCTAAGTGACCTAGAAACAAAATAAGGACATTTTTATGGAACTAAATAATTGCTTTATTCTATAAAATCAAAAACTCAAAATGTGATTTTCTTGCAAAAATTGACCATTTTAACGTATTTGTAAAAGTTTTCATTTTACAGCGAAATGAATCCCAATTTTGTTATATGTATTATATATAACACACAGGAAAGAATAGAAGCTTTTGGTGAATTCTTATGGAAGGAGTAGCATTTTGAATACACTAATGTATCAAAAGCCACAAACTGAGGAAAACCATTTTAAGTTTTCAATTGAGAAATAATAATTATAATAAGCTTAAATAAACTTAAAATACCAAGTTAACACATTAGCTATATATTTTTCTTAAAAATAATTGCATTTTCATGTTATTTTAATCCATATATTTTTTTATAAATAATCAACAAAAAAAAAGTATTAATTGCCAAAAAAAAAAAATTCAAATTAAGTGTTAAAAATATTTTTTTTCTGTCCTGCCAGAAATTTTAGTTCTTTTTTCTTTACATAATATTGAAATATTTAGTTTTGGATGAAAACCATATAATGAATAAAAACAGAAATTATGAAATTATTAGTATTTTTACCATTGCAGACCTAGTACATCCCCAGGAGCTGGCATCACTCTTTAGTGCGGTGCCATATAGGCGGATACCAATCGCCGCAGGTAATTTTTGACGCCCAGTTTCCTCCACAGGGGGAGGCATCTGAGCTCTGACGATGCAAACTTTGTAATAGGATTTAATTTTGCCGTTAGCATCCAAGCCAAAGAGACACTCTCAGGATCTTTCACATGCCGTATAATCATACGACATGGCCGCTGTCGATTTTCTGCATCACGAAAATCCACCGACTTGGGCCGGGGTCGAACCCGCTACCTTGGGGGCAGAAGGCCAGCAACAAACCACCCACGCCACCCAGCCGGGGATTGTTAGTATAAAATATTAGTATAAAATAAGTATAACTATAAATTATTAGTATAAAATCCCTTAATTAAAAAATTACATGCACATATTTCACAAAGAAAAATTACGTTACTATAATGCCCAGAAATATCCTGCTTTATGTATAAGACCTTCCTTTTATAGTTATTAATTCTCTTTTTAAAATAGTTTTTTTTTATCAAAAAGCTTTTTTAACTTTTTTATCTAAAAAGGGGACGTGGGCGAATGCATAATTTGTTTGCTTACATTTTTCAATTGAAAGTTTTGTAACTTTTAATTTTCTGACCCCCGGTCCAAGTCGGTGGATTTTCATGGTGCAGAAAATTGACTGCGTATAATTTCATATAATTATACGGCATGTAAAAGATACCTGGAATGTCTGTTTGACTTGGGTGCTCTCGACAATATCAAATCCTAGTACAGGTTCGCATCGTCAGAGCTCAGGTGTCTTCATCTGTGGAGGAAATTGGGCACCAAAATTACCTGCGGTGTTTGGTATCCACCAATAGGGTACCGTACTAAAAAAGAGATACCAGCCCCGGGTAATGTAATAGGTTTGCAATGGTAAAACACCAATCCGCAGCCCATATGAAATAAAAAAAATCGAACACACAAAAGTGATATGTCAATTTAAAGATAATAATGAAAAAAATATCACTAAATAAAAATAAGAAAATAAACGATACCTTGGTTGTTTTTAGGGTACCTAGTGTTCTTAAAAGTCATTTTCATCTCTTGACCGTGACTGAAAATTACGTTGTTCGTCTCCAATAAGCCTCGAGTTGCTTTGACTCACGACATTAATGAACAGTCGATTAAATTCACAGTTAAATGTTTTCTTATTTAATTCATACAGAGTTACAAGCGAAAACGAAGAAATATTACCTTCATTCCTTATGATGTTTTTTTATTAAAAAACTCATCTCAGACTGTGTCCCCATGTGCCGATGCAAAAACTGTAATGCAATGTTTATTAATTAAAAAATACTATAACCAAATAAACAAATTAAGTGTTAGACGGCATTGTTGTATACATTTAAAAATCATTTTCCAATGTTAATTTTTCAAAATTTGACTTTAAACATTTAGAATAGTAAACATTATGTTCATATGAATGATACTTTTAAATAACACACACAACATTTATATAATGAAGTTATTGAGATTATATGTAATCAAAAATGAACTCATCTGTTTAGACACAATTATTAGACAACATATTAACATTTCAAGTAAAAGTATGACTTCAGTAGAAAGCACATTTCCCACTTAAACTTAATGCAATATTAATTAGTATTATTTTTTGTGAAGAAAAATGAGCTGTTTTAGCTTTAGTTGTCGCTAGAAAATTAATATGCAAGCCTCTGATTTAAAAATAAAACTTGTGAGCGCGACCTACTTGAAGTCGCTCCTTCATCGTCTTGCTTACCTAAGGGTGTGGGGGGAAGCAAAGCATCATCAGAAACTTCCATAATAATAATTATTTTAATACTACTCAAACATACTAATCAACCACAAGAGGAAACCCTAGGAGTGATATATAAAGAGAGCAATCTATTCTAAGTGAACAACTCCAAGTAAACAAGCGCAAGTGATCTGTTTAATTTAATCTAATTCAATCTATCTTAGATTCTTAAGCCTTAATCCACTAATTTATTATAGTGATAAACTCTTTCCCAAACTCACGTTGTGATAATGAAATAAATCTCACTTACTAACCACTGCAACAGTTCTCCTGCTCCTTCTATCTTACATTTACAAAACTTGACTTTATATAGTCAAACTAATTTAAATATCAAGGTTTCTTCTTGAGGGATGACTGTGAATTAACGCGAAAGCTAGCCCCAAAGTTTCCCCAAGAGGATTAATGATAAGGTCACGTATAGATCCGTCACAAACTTCCAGCAAAAAAAAAAAAAAGAAGGAAAATTATTTCCACAACAAAAACAAGACTAAGAAAAAAGGTACTATAGCAGGAAACTGAAAACTTAGTCATAAGTAACAAATTAAACAAATACGTTTTCAACTCTATAAAAGAGTACTTATTTCTCTTTTTCTGGGTATTATTACTGTTAATAAAACTGTTCATGCATACATAGACTTCCCCAATCAGCCCGAAATATATTATTTACACGTTCTGTCAAGCAAAATAGATACCTTATAATAATAAAGAAGTTTTTATACATATAAATTCGCTTTAAGTACATCGTCATTCTCAAAAATAAATAGTATAATAAATAAATTACTTAAACATTAAATTACTTAAACTACTCTATATGCACTACCTTCACTCTAAGAATACAGGGTATTTTTTTAAAATTTAAAACAAATCCTACGTTAAAAGAAAATAACTCTCAGAAAAATATAAATTACATACAATAGTTCTTTAATATGTTTAATAGATAATTATTTTATCTTTTCAACTGATTTCTAACTTAAAATATTTAATTTATTTTGAGAAAATTGGCTCTAAAACTCGTATATATTTAGTACTCGTTTAATTGAATTTAAGTATAAAAAATACAGCACTATTTCAATACAAAAGCAATGAAAGAAAGTCTTTACTTTAAAAATAAGGAATCAAATTAATCTTTGCGAAGTAAGATTATGTGTTCTCTTTACTTTTCTAATTTTGTATAATAAAAGAGCTTCTACACCAAAATAACTTTCTTTTCAATTAAGTTATCCTTTTGAATAAATGAATTATGCTACTTATTCAAAGAACAAAGGTCTATGTGAGTTATTTAATTGTACTTTTAATAAAATATTTTAAAAAATAAAGTTCGTCTGTATTTTAGGAACGCTTTTAATAATTGTAATTATCAAAAATCCATCTTTTATCTTCTCTCTCTCTCTCTTGTTTTTCCGATGGAATTAATCAAAACTCATAAGATATTTAGGTTTACAAAAAAGGCAAAACAGAAATTTGTGTTATTCATTATGAAAAAATTTTAATGACTTTTAAATAAGATTTCCAGAGATAACTTCGGATTGAGAAAAATATATTTAAGATTTTATTAAAGTATTTTTGCACTACTAGTTATATTAATTTAAAGCTTTGTAAAAAGTTTGATTGGCAATTTTAACAGTTATATATTTTTAATTTTAGTAAAGAAGCAGTGTACAATCTACTACATGATTATTAATCTTAAGGAAAGTGCTTATTCGGATTTTTAATATTGCTACAGTTATTTGTTTGCGTGTAACAATAGTATTAAAAGGATTTTCAATAATGATAAGAAAGGGTTTAATTTAGATTACTTATAGTAAAGATTTTCAAACTTAAAAATGTATTTAAAAATATTGTTTCAGTCTCTCTATTCCTCATATTTCAAAATCTAACAAGCTACGCTATAAAATTGTAACATGAAATTAAATGCTCAACTACTGTATTTTTTCTAAAAAATGGTTATGAAAATATTACACACAAACGTACAAAATTCAATAAAAATAATGTAAAAAAATATTATTTTTCTTCTTTTTTTCAATTAAATAAATCTGTTAAACACTCATGTTTGTACAATAATTATTTCTTATTAATTGAAAGTAAAAGTTGTATATCAGAATTTTTATGATAGGAATATAACAAAATAAGCTATCCGCAAAGTTTATTTCCGTCCAGCCACAAATCGGGCCTTTAAGCCAGAACAAAGCTTCAATATAAGTGAAAGTCACCACAAAATAAAATATCAATAGTCAATGGAATTGATAAATCTACAGGATTTGCAAATGATCAGAACGATGTTATCACATAGATTCATAACAAAACTATGTCATTGTATCCACTTTTAAAATTCAAGGTAACGGAAATTTTGAATTGTCAAAACCGAGGTGTTATATATCATTCAAATTACAAAATGTATTCCTACAACTTAGCTTGTCTCGTCTGCATTCTGTGTAGTTATATCTAATGTCAGATAATTAAAAGTAAATGACTGCATAGCCAATCTCCTTCTTTTCTCCCGAAAGAAGGAGAAAAAACAGAACTTCACTGCGAGGGTAGAGAAGAGACACCACAAAGTGCGCTGATTGGTCAAATTAAATAGTGCTCGATTCCATAACTTCCTGTTACACATTTCCGTCCCCTTTCACGAAATCACTCCGACAAATCTCCAGCAACCGAGATGAAAGATGTTTACACATCAAAAATGTATATTTCATTTCATTTTCAGTACATCTTTTTACCCTCTCTAATGATGAAACTTCATTTAATTTCTTGCTATCATGTTTCTTAAAATTTCAAAACAACGGTGGGCTGATAGAATCATTATGCTATATTTTGGCTGAGTATGTCGCGTATTGCTGCGTATTCACAATTCAAACATCAGTCCTTTGCTCAGTTTTGAAATGTTTATTATTACGACAACTATGTAATACACACAATCTTATAAATTTCTATTTTAGGGATAGGCACACTACCGGTTTCGAGGCTTCTCAATCGGCCAAAGGTTTTTACAGACAGACTGAATTTCTCATCTGGTAGGGAAGGTTCACTCAAATTTCTCCTTAGGAATTAGTATGGAGCCATTCGCCACACAGTATGTGAAATATAAATAAACTTAAATGAAACTTCATTTGAAACAAGTATATTAATTATTCGGTTATATAATATAAACTTGCATGTTTGAAAAATATTGCATACCATATCTGTATTATTTAAGTCAGTAAAAAAATATTTACACTATTTCTTTAACCCCTTAAGCGGTCAATTTTTTTACCCAAAGTATTACAAAAAATAGAATTGCATTTTGTACTGCATATAATTAACATAATACTTAACAGAATGTAAAAATAAAAGAATTTTATATTAATTTTCAGTTTTAAAGTTGGTATGCTATTTTTTTATAATATTGGGGCATTAAAACCCTAAATATTTGTTTTTTATTAGCACGAAATACATGTTGCAAAGAATGTTTCATATATATTAAAATAATATGCATGAAAAAATATTCCTTGACTTACAAAAAATTCCATGTTTGTACCACTTTTTCAAACGATTTGGGTATGTGTGCATATATATATATATACACAATTTGAAGCATGGTGATATACTAAGTCCTTACATTGCATTGTGGACAAAAATAATATCGTCTGTTTTGGATTATATTTCCATTTTCATTTTTACCAATCCCTGTTCTTTATCGAATATTTTCAAGAATCTAAATTCCTTCTAAATTTCGGATGAGAAGTATTTCAGTACCATAGACAATCTGCATCACTTAGAAACACTAGCACTAATAATCTCACTATGAGAATGAAAAATGTATGCAAATCAAGGGTATAAGTAAAAAAATAACAGTACCTGTACAGCGTACATTCAAGCTTTCGGTAACCCGTACAATGTATAAGCAAACCAGTTAAGGGTTAAGTAAATTGTTTAAATAGTTCCATTATAAGGCATGAACATTTAAGATCATATAAGAATTCAATATTCCATTTATAAATGGTAGCTATGGTGCCGAATGATCATTTTCATTGACTAATGGGTGGTGTTGCTGAGTAATGGATATGCGTCCAAATGCCACTGAAAAACTTTAGTAATTTAATTCATTTCCCTTTATTTAAATTAATGGTATTATAAGTAATAATTCAATGAAACAGTAGAAAAGATTTCAAGTAAAATATTTAGTAATTAATACTAAAAGACAAGCATTAAATAAGTTTTCTGAATGGATAACAAACAAATTAAAAATTTGTTTGTAAAAAAAGCTAAGTTTAAAAATATTAATTGCTTTTTCATGTTTTTTAAAAGTAATTATATGTTTAATTCTAGAAAATATTAAATTCGGAATCGGTGTTTATCATTTCATATCTTAATTATCTTACGAATATGCATTCCCAAAGCATACTCCACTAAAATGATATTTGAATGTAAATATTCTTATTAGATGTGAAATTATATAATATATTTTTTTCAAAAATACAGTTGTTTTTTTCGAAGCACAGATGCAAATGTAAAGAAATACATTTCCCGTCCCATTGATATAAAAACATGTGTGTATATCATTCATTTCTTTAGATAACTAGAAAAGTTATTTTCTGGAATATCTTATATATTTCGGTTTTGAAATTTGCTTTCTTTATAGGAAAAATATAATTTCATGTATACTCTGAGTGATCTTATTCATGCCTTTTTTTCTAATTTTTACAACTCTTAAAAACTGCTTAAAAATATTAAATTTACAAACTTGCATATTAGAATGAGATTTATCTAACTTGTCAATAAGTTTCTTTTCTAAAAACAGCTATCTCTGCTTTCAATTCCACAATATGTTGGGAAGTTAATGTGACTAACTTAGATCAGGGGTACTTTAACTTTTTGGGGTGGCGACCCCCTTTTTTAATAAAAAAATTGTGCAATCCCATATTATAAACTTAGATATGCGTTTTATTTTTAACATATTACTGTTTTACAGTAATAAATATCTACAATAAGTTTCTACTTTTAATGTAATGATATAGGAATTTAAATTAACAAAACAAAACATAAACATTGTATGTAATTAATCGCTAAATTACACATAAACTATAATATGATTATTAAATGTTATCATTTTGATTTGACTTCTGAGATCATCACCTCTTATTAACAACTATAAAATAAAGATTTAACAGTATCCGGTAAACGGAGAAATAAACGTTTTCCCAGGCCCACACTTTCTGAGAGTATATGCACGCATGGGGGCTAATTTCACTGCTAAGTCTAAATTTTTGAAAAATCATATAAAATTTTTAATGCAATCAAATACGCTTAAATTTACAATTTACAATAATTGATATTATCTGAATACACAATACAAATATTTTCGATGTATTGAAAAAAAATCAATTACGAATTTTAAAGAAAATATTTTCATTTTAATAAAAAAAAGTACTCTTTATAAATGTCTGATGCAAAATTAACTAATAAGCTTTCCATCTTTTTTTTTATCAAAATATAAACAAAAATCCAGAATGCGATAAATCCCGAACCTTTAAATGCTCGGGTCTCTCAAAGAAGTTAAACATGAGCAGTTGCTTACATTCATAAATATCCTGGATCTAATTAGAAAAAAACTCAAAGCCGAAAGCTTCAAAATTCAAAGTTTTGTGAAACATTTTAGGGAAAAAAAACAGACTTTAACCGCCATTTAGTGCCTTGAAAAAACTGGTTAGAAACGTTCCCCAAACTCAAATCACACTGTTGTGATCATAGGCCTCAGAGAAGGGAAAGCGCAATCATATGTATGATAGAGTGGACCCTGGAGGAAGAAACACTTGATCACATATATCCGATCATAGTCCTGAACGGTTTAAGTGTTAATGGGAAGAATGTTCTTCATTATTTTTAATTAAGTTAATTAATCTCTTAATAATATTAAAGGCAACCCCGGACGAAGAACGAACGTCCTCAATATTCTTTATATTTAGTGTTAAGGTTGTGAAAGGCAAAAATATCGTTTTACATAAATAAGCTGTACAATGATGTAAGACACTATATTGCTGTTTCATAGTAGATACTGTACTGTAGGAGACGTATGATACTGTATTTCTGGTAATTCTTCTGTAACTCCGAGCCAAAAATGTTCTAAGTGCTACGTATTATTATTTTTGGCGAACAAGTTAATTTATACAAAAAATGTATATAAAAAATTCTAAAATATTTGGCAACCTGGTTTAAGAAACACTGAGCAAAATGAATCAATCTATTTACAGTATCTATCGCATGTCTGCTAGTCTTACTTCGCGATTAAGATCAAGAACTGTCTTTTTCTTTACTCTTATTTTATATATAACAGAAATAGGTCAACATTTTTCCTCGATGAAATTGTTGATTTGGTCTTTCTATCGGTATCTTTATTATCCGATTCTATAAAGCCTATTTCTTTTGAGTTACCCTGGAAGGATACCTTGAATAACTTATTTAATATTTCAGTTAGTCAACATACTACAGCTTTAAATTTATTTCGTACATTTTATTATGAAATTTTTAAAATTGCTGTCAATCTTTGATACAACGTCGTTTTTCGTACGTAATCTTTTTGTAAAAATGCAGATGTATTTTTCTTAGAACTAATGAAATATTCTCGTTATAAGTTTATTAACTCAAAGCTGCGTTTAATTTTTTTTAAAAAATTGTTTTAATTCAACTGATAGTAACAAGAAAAGTAAGTATATACTAGAAAAAAATTAAGGATAAAAGGGATCATCATAAGTTCTTTAAATAAGTAGCAAAGTTAAATCTAGCTAATAACTATGTAAATTTAAAAAAATTCATTAACAATTACATATATATTTACTAATAGTTCTTTATAGGATACACAGCACTTTTATGCACACACACAAACGTGCATATTTCCATTCTTTTCAAGAAATTATATGCGAGATTTAAAATTAGAAATGTGTCCTGGTGAGAAAAATTTTGCAATACCTAAAAATATTTTTATAAAATTAATGCACTTAATTTGTATTAAATTCATAATAAAATCATTGCAAAATTTAATGGTTATTTTTATAAAAATACTAGAATAGTGGCTTGTTTTTTACAATTGGAAAATGGGATAAAGTAGAAAACAAATATGATTTTACGTAAGTGCTTCATATAATGTCATGTACTATTTCTTTTGAAATTTGTCAAAAATTATGTTGGATAAAATTTCTGCTTTAAATCGTTAAATTCCAAAGCTCTTATACTTTATTTATAACTTAATTTCGTCATAAATCATTTGTGAAGATAAAAGCGACCAATAACTTAATGATGCCAAGGATTATTTTAAGCTGCTATATAATTTGTAAATCTGATCTTGCAATTTTAAGAATTGCTATCTGGTGCTTCAAATAATGAAAAATCTCTTGTTCTTAAGATAAAAACCAGCACCTTGGAGACTAAGAATTTTTAATCGCATATATGCCGTGAATTTAAATTAATAAACTAATATTGGTAAGTAAATATTTTTGTCCCTCATTACTTTGGAAATTACAATTTGGTTAAAATATTAATTCTTATTCAAAATTAACAAAATATTGAGACAGAGCTATGCAGTTACGAAAAATAAGTGTTTTTAAAAATTTGTCTTGAGATTTACATTTTTAAGTAAAAATAGATGTCCCCCCTTCTTTAAAATGAATACTCGCATACTACCATTAATAGATGATATATTATACATTTGGATTTTACAAAATAACATGGATGAGCATACGATTTGAGTGTATGTAAATCACAAAATATAAAAGCTGCAGAAAAATTCTGCATTTTATTATTGTGCATATTAAACAAATTTCGTTTGCTGTCATATTTTGTTATTTTAAAAATAAATTATGAAATATTTTTTTTTAAAAATATGGAATAAAATTGTTATTACTTTAAGGTTTTACTTTAACTCGTTAAAATGACCAAATTCTGTCAAAAAAACATATTTTTTGTTTTTTATTTTATTGAACAGAGCTATCTTTTGGCTTTCCAAAACATTCTTTGTTTTGTTTCAACGTTACTGGAAGGTCAAGTTATAAACAATTTTGTAAAATTTAAAAAAAAACGGAAGTGAATCTTAAATCTACCGAAAGTACTTTAAATGGCTCAAAATCTATTAAAAACTTGTTTAAGGAGCAGTTTTTTAGGAAATACAGTTTTAAAATTCTTTTTTAGGAAATGATGCAAATAATTTCGTGTTTTAAAATTTAGTGGCAACACAACATTTCTTCCAATAGTTTGGAAATAAGTGATTGTGTTTACAAACTTTTCAAATACTTTTAGCTCGAGTGTTTTGATTGATTTTGCTAACGTTGCCATTTTTTTGCGAATTTTAGTTTTATTATTTAAATTTTGTTTCCTCTTAACTTATGGGTAGTCGCAATAATCGAAATTCTACTCGTAAATATAAGTTCAAAGGAAATAGATACACTAGTAAGATCAACCAAAATAATATCAACACAACTGTCAGATCTGCACCAATTGCATGTGATATTAAACATCAGAATGATTCAAAAATATCAAACACTGTGGAAAATCAAGATAAGAATTCAATTTGAAATAAAAAAATTTAAGTAATGTGATTTCCTTATTATGCTGTTCTGAAAATAATATTCAACTTTTTGAAGATTCTGTGTTTGGTTTAGCTTCTAATATGATATTAAAATGTAAAAACTGTACATTTTCCAGCTCCTTTCGTACATCCATGAAATTTTACAAAATGCATAGTATCAATCTTTCTTTTGTTTTCGGTTTAAGAATCATTGAAAAGGGATACTCTGCTGCAAGGAAGCTGTGTTCAGCTATCAGTGTGAACTCTCCTTCTAAGACAGATTTTAGATGTCATGGAAAAAAAAAATAGAACACGTTTCTAATAACGTTGCATGTAAAATTATGAATGAGGTTGCAGTTGATTTTCACAAAAAGAATAATTTCGATGAAGTTCTTCAATGAGGTGTGTCAGTCGATGGAACATGGCAACGTAGAGGACACTTGTCTTTAAATGGACGTGTTAGTGCCATATCCATAGATATTGGTAAGGTTTTAGACATTGAAATGTCAAAAATGTGAAGATTATGTCCGAAGAAACCTGAAGACAGAATTTCTCATGAGTGTGTTAACATGTTGGGTCATCTGGCGTGATGGAACCTATTGGTGTGTATTGAATATTTGAAAGATCTGTTCAGATGAAAAAATTGGAATATGTGCATTTTTATGGAGATGGGGATTCTAAAAGTTTTGATGCGCTTAAAAATGTTTATGGTGAAAACAGTGTTTAAAAATTTGAATGTATTGGCCATATTCAAAAGCCGGTTGGCTCAAGGCTTTGAAAGTTGAAGCTGAAGCAAAAAGGTCAGGGAGGTCTTGGGAAATTAACTGATAGTTTCATCGATATACTGCAAAATTATTATGGTATTGCTATCAGATCTAATGTCAATAACATAGAAAAAATGCAAAATGCAGTAATTGCAGCATTTTTTCATTGCTGTTCCAACAAAAACCAACCGATGCATGGTCAATGTCCAGTTGGACCCGACAGCTGGTACAAATTTCAAAGAGCTAAATTTGAAGGGAAGATGCATATGCTTATGCTTACACGGTAATGCATATAGCACGGTAATGCTTACACGGTAATGCGTGTAATTTAATGGCATTCTGTGGAAATTTATCCTGAAAGATACTTTTGTCGAGTTACAAACTCTGAGATTAGGAACTCACATGGCTGTCATACAATTTAACAAAGGTTTTCAAGGATTGTTAGATGTGTTAAACCAAGCTCAAATACAAATTGGTGTCAATACTATAAGAGGTTTTTCTCAATTTGATGAAGAGCGCATTACTGAATCAATGCGTCATTCATTATCTGAAGTAAAAACCGCCAAAAAAGAAAATTAGCCAAAGCTGAAGTACAAGCGGGCATAACATACAAATCTGGGGAATTTTAGATTTCTACATTATAATTTATATTAAAACAACAAAAGTTTAAACTTTAAATTCATTTTTCTCCAAATTGTTTTTTACACATAATGTATTCACGTTGAGTCTGATAACTAAAATATTATGAATGTATTGCTATAAAACTTTTTGAACCTGAGACTTATATTATTTTCTAGAGTATGTACTAAAATATTTCTTATTGTATAAATAATTTTTGATTTATGGCCACTTTTTTAAATTATTGGTCTCATAAAATGACACATTTCCTATAATATTTACTCTATGAGCTCTAAAAATTTTAAAATTTAATAAAAACGTTAAAATTTTGGTACATACTCTAGATAAAGGCATTTAATTTGTTTTAGTAATACTTTTACTGATATAAGTTATTTACTTTTTTTTTCTAATTGCTTTGCAGTTTTTCTAAAATATTGCTAAAATTTTACTTATAATTGTGATTTTTGTAAAATTAGATATTTTTAAAATATATATTGTTAGTTAAATATTAGTATTTATTGATATTCATCCCTAAAAAGCATTTATAATGTTTTAATATGCTAATTTTTTAAAAAAAGTACTCCGAACGTGTTCGGATATCTTAAGAAAATATTTAACTTTTAGAAGAAATTATATGTACGTTTATTCTTGGTCTATTTATTCAAAAAATTAAACTGTCCAATCTATCTAGAAAAATTCAGAAATAATTGCAAAATTTTATTCAACTTTCCAACAGAAAATCAAATACTTTACACTTATTCAAATCAATTTATCATATGAAATATTTATTTATCTCCAAATCAGTGTAAATTCTATCAAAATTCTAATAGAATAATTTTTTGATGACTAGTGTTAAATCAATTATGATTTTAAAATTTACAGAAAAAAGCTGCTAACGCTAACATCCTCAAAAGAAGCTTTATAAATAAATTTTTTAACTTTTTTATCCATAATTGTAATTGCCACGTTTAAAAGCTCTTTTTTTAGTTTTCCTTTGGTTTATGTATTATTTATTACTTGTTTAAAGCATTAGATTACAGAGGTAAAATAATTTCATTTTTCAGTCAGTCTTAATAATTCATAATAAAAACAATAGTATTTAAATGTAAGGAATAATAATTTACTTCTTAACTCCTAAAACATTATTTATATGTATTATAATATATATTAGAAAAAAATAATACTATGCCTTAATTTTCATACTTAAGCTTTATTTATCATGAAAGGACGCACACATTTTCTACCCAACAATGTGTGTCATGAAAAGAAATATATGATTTGTATGTGTTATTGAAAAAAAATTTGGATCATTCTATGATACAAAGATACATTACTTTCTTTGGTAGAAATCACAGATGTTTTCAATGATATTAAGACAGATAAGGAATAAAATGCTCTCTTGCATCAAATGGAAAAACGAAAATTCTCCACAATGGACATAGCTGAAGAAATTTAAATGGAGTCTTATATATCATTGAAAATGCTTCTTTTTACGACCATAATAAATAACGGAAATCGTATTAAAGATTCCCATCAAAATATTAGGATATGTTCAAGGAATCTCAGGGTTCTACACTCAGTTTAAATTCATGTATCTCGAATATAACAACATGGTAACTTATATTTGAAGGGATTTTTTCCTTGAATGTTTATCCTTAAATATCTAAGGATAAATATGTTAAATATGTTTATATATTTATGTTAATATTTTATCACTTGATTATAATGAATCTTATGTTATTTTTATTATTATTACTTGTTATCAATATGATAGGCTGATTCCATTATAGTTTTTGAGAAAATACTTTAAATGAATTACACTTTTTTAAAAAAAATATAAAGACCATTAACTTTGCATATAGAGTGTAGTTTAGATTTTCATTTATATTTCTATAATTCCTAATTCATTTAGAATTTCTTTG
>BMAO01016374.1:0-24719 GCA_019973975.1 Trichonephila clavata | reverse complement strand
AAATGCCACTTCACTTTCTTTAGAAACCTGAGATATGCAGTCATACTCTTATAAGTTGGAGAATCATTTATCTAAGCTTTAAGTAAAAATAGTGCTATATACCACATCTAAGTGTAACCCGCTAAGTTCATATGGAATGCCATTTCTTTAAATAACCATTATTTGATCCATATGAAATCAATTTTCCTGTGCTCACATTTTAAACTCTTATTTTATAATACTACCTGGTACTTATATAGCGTGCACGCATAAATTCAATCTGTTTTTGTTAAAGTGTACTACGCCACCAGATTTTGATACATAATACCACAACACCATTACCAATATTCAAGATAACGTGCCAAGTTGGTGACCCTGATTTTACGTATCCGGCAATAACGCCAGATTGACTACAAAACCATTGCAACGACCCATATAATTTCACCAATATAGTTGCAATATTATGAAAATTACCAAAATTCAGCAAATAAAACATAAAAATTAAAAATTGCTACTTGAAAGTATAAGTGCATGTAATACGATGGTATACATGATATGCCAGATTTTATGGTAAAAACATAATTTTTCTCTACCTTTCTTTAATGAGTAAAAGCATAAAATGTATTTATATTGGGTTAAATATAAAGAATCTGATATATATACTTCATTTATTTTCATCCAAATAAACAAAACACTATAGTCACAATAAAGGAACCATAAAATAAATGTATGAAAATAATTTCTTTATGAGAATTTTAAAGACATTTTCCATAAGTTTACCAATAAGCTAGAAAAGTCTTTAAAATCTACAAGAAATTAGTCTCTTAAAAAGATTACTATTGAAAACAAAAATTTATTTTGTAGGCTTGCCTTTTTCAAGACATGCAAGCTATTTTTAAAGTTTAATATGAAAATAAAACTATTCAATGTAGCAAAGGAATACTTAAATTATTATTTGCCTATAAGCAAGTGCCCAAAAAATCAACAATGTGACTTATTATGAATCAAGTAAATTTCATTAAGATATGTGACTACCCAAAATTCGCAGTTTTGGTGAAAATTTTCAAAAATTACTTTTGTGTTTTTATTTTAAAGACTATACATTTAAGATTCCAAAAACACTCTATTTTTGTTTCTATGATATCTAGAAGCAAAGTTATAGCATAATTAGTAAACTGGAATTGGAGTTAACAAAACCAGATGCTGATCCCTACACAAAATATTTTTAAGATATTGAATTTAAATTTTCAGAACATGTTTTATTTAGTTCTATCTGTGTTATGAATCAAAATCTAATCTCTGTGTATATACAGTGAACCCAAAAAGTGTTCGTACACTTGCAATTTCCTATAAAATTTATTGTTTCCGACTAATAAAAATTAATATTTTGGAACTGTAATTTTTTTATATCTGTAACTTGTTCTTGGTGGAATGACATAATTATTTTTTTAAAAATTGTATAACTATTATTTTTAAAAATTCATAATCAAAAAGCTCCTGAAAAATTACGCCACTAAAGTCTTAGAACACTTAACAAAAATCTCAACATAGCTTTAAATATTGTATTTCTTTCTTAGTTTAGAACTTAGTAGGATATCT
The DNA here is from genome assembly GCA_019973975.1 of Trichonephila clavata. Lineage (NCBI taxonomy): Eukaryota > Metazoa > Arthropoda > Arachnida > Araneae > Nephilidae > Trichonephila > Trichonephila clavata. The sequence goes on along the minus strand of BMAO01016374.1, from coordinate 23,141 downwards.
TTTAGTGTCCACAACAACTTTTGGACATCTTGATATAGATTTATTGAGTTTTTGTAATTTCTGCATTGATTTTCCTCCGTGCTTCTGTGATTATTGCTTTTACTTCCCATTATGTGTTTATATGTCATGTTTTCTTTTTATTTTAAATCTAGTTCTCCCCAAATATGCTCTGCTGGGCTAAATAAATTGATTGAGGAGGTCTTTTCAAATTTTGGGTACAGTTATAGAGACACCAGCAGTGTACATTGAGAGCAGTTCGCTTGGCGTCATTATCATGTTAAAAAATGAAGTCGTCTGAAATATCCAAATTTTGAGAGGATAATTTAAAATTTCTCTTTAAAATATTTAAATAGAGCTCATGATTCTCAATACCATCAAAAAATACCAAATTACCTAATTCCTGAAGCCTATTTACACCCCCCCTCCCCCGCAAGAACACCTCTGTGTTGAAGCATGGAGGTGGAGGAGCTCTTGTTCCACATAAATTCACTGGATTAAATGCCTCATTTTTTCCTTTAAAACTATTATATGCCCATCAGAACCAAAAATGTTGAATTTTCTGTCATCCCAATCACTTTCCTGTCAATTTTGAATTTTCTGAAACTTAAGTCACAAGAATCTAGTTGGATGAATGAACCATGGAAGTGGAAGTGTTCTTGGTGGGGGCGTAAATCAGCCACAGAATTAGGTAATTTTTGATGGTATTGAGAATCATGACTCTAGTCAAATATTTAAAGAGAAATTTTAATTGTCTGTCCAAAATTTGATATTGAACACGACTTCATATTTTAACAGGATAATGAAGCCAAGCGTACTGCTCTCAATGTACACCGCTGGTGTCTTTATAACTGCCCCAAAATTTTGTGAAACACCTCCTCAATCAATTTATTTAGCCCAGCAGAGCATATTTGGGGAGAACTAGATTTAAAATAAAAAAAACATGACATAAACACATAATGGGAAGTAAAAATAATAATCACAGAAGCATGGAGGTAAATCGATGCAGAAATTACAAAAACTCATTAAATCTATATCAAGATGTCCAAAAGTTGTTGTGGACACTAAAAGATATCCTAGTAAGTTCTAAATTAAGAAAGAAATAACAATATTTAAAGCTATGTTGAGATTTTTGTTAAGTGTTCTAAGACTTTAGTCGCGTAATTTTTCAGGAGCTTTTTGATTATTAATTTTTAAAAATAATAGTTATGCTATTTTTAAAAAAATAATTATGTCATTCCATTAAGAACAAGTTGCAGATATCATAAAAAAATTACAATTTCTATACATTAATTTTATTAGTCGAAATCATTAAATTTTATAGGAAACTGCAAGTGTACGAACACTTTTGGGGTTCACTGTATTTATGTACTTCATTGCATTTAAATGCAAAAAAAATCATTAATTTTTTAAAAAATCGAGTTTTTGCATAAAATTTGGCATATTTAAAAAAACTTTTAAAAGTAATACATATCTTTTAATTCCTAATATATAAAGATGTTCCATTATTTATGTACTGTATAAATATTATTTGAATACATTCATTAGAATTTTGTGTAAAAGATCCTAATGCAATTTTTCATGAAAATTTTACTAAACTCGACAATTTTTATAATCTATAAAACTCTCCAGAAAACAGCAAAAGGGTTGAAAATTAGTTAAACATGAAGCTAAAGAGTTTGAGCTATAAATATGGTGAGTTTAAGAAATGTACAACTAGTAGAACATTTTTCATATTGTATTTAAATCTTAAAAGCATTGTCTGAGAAACTATGTTTTTGGCTTCACGGTAAAGTTCACAAATGGATTTCTTTTTAAGACATTGAATTAACATTTTAAGAAAACTTTTATTTTATTTTATTTGTATTATAGACTATAATCTCTGTGTATGTACTTATGCATTTTATTGCACATACAATTTGTGAGAAAAAACATGCTTTTTTTTTTAAAAAAATTGACCAATTTCAAAAAAATAATGTAAATCTTATCGCTTTAGGCACAGATAATGATGTTATTTGTGTGCAGTTTTAATATTATTTGAATATATTAATTAGAATTTTCAATACAAGGTTTACTGTAACTGCAATTTTTAACTAAAAATTACCAATCTATCCAAAATAATTTAAAATTTTGTGGAATTGTATTTTAATTCCTGACTCAAGTGTAGTATAGGGGAGAGGGCCCTTTCGATTTTTATATAGATATTATTGGTTAGATAACGAATTCATTCTGGCTTCGGGAAACCTATCGCTAAGTGAAGTAGCTTGGCGATCGATTTTAGTCACCAAAAAAATTTGACATCGCCAAGTATCTATACTACACTTGAAAATTAATTCCTAGTTCTATGCACACCCTTTTTAAAGAAAAAAGTGTTTTTTTAGTTGAAAATTTATGTTTCAATAAAATGCTCCAAACGTAGCCACATACCTCTTAAATTTGTTTTTTTAAGTAATCCGCCAAACAAAGGCAGATAATCACATTTTTTCGCTAAATTCCTATAAAAGCCTTACAAAATCAAAACAATCTAGTACTCATGTGTTCGTCCGCGGGTAGCGTGGTAGAAACGAAAAATAGTTCGGAAGATTTATGAGAACTAAATTTGTTGTTGAACCCCAATCTTTAAAATATGTAGCCAGTATATTAAAAAAACTTTTTTAATCCTGAATATCTTTTTAATTTGTTTGATAGTGTTAATTAACCATTTTTTGAAATTTTGAGTACATGTAATGTCTCATATTCGAAAAGGCACGCGTTCAAATCTGATATAAACAAACTCATTTCAGAATGAGTAAGTCCATGTGCTCAGTTTTGAGTATTTCTTTTTTCTCCGTGTAAAGTTCATTGCGGTTTAGTTAGGGACGAGGATTTAAATAAAACTTTGCAAAAATTTTGGGAAGTAGAAAATGTAGAGATAGTGCAAACAAAAAGTAATGAGGCTAGTTTCATGTGAGGAACACTTTATGAAAATACATTCTAGAGACGAGGAGGGACGGTATATAGTTAAAATGCCCCTTAAGGGTGATCCAAATTGTTCAGGGAATTCCAGGGGCATTGCTCTCAAACAATTAAATGCATTGTGGCTTAGATTGGAAAGGGATACACAATATCTAAAATTGTATAGAGAATTCATGCAAGAATATGAACAATTGGGACATATGAAAGAAGTCAAGGTAGAAGAAAATAATTCGAAGATGAACTATTTCTTTCCTCATCATGGCGTCTATAGACCCGAAAAAAGTACTACTAAGGTGAGAGTGGTCTACAATGCGTCTAGTCCTACAGATAATGGATTATCACTGAATGATATTCAGTATAATGGAGGAGTCATCCAAGATGACTTATATCCCCAGATGATTAGATTCCGTACTTACAGATATGCACTGACTGCGGACATTAAAAAAATGTATTGAATGATCCTAATTGATTCCGAACAACGCTGTCTGCAACAAATATTGTGGAAGGACAATAAACACGACCGAGTAAAAACAGATGAGCTTCAAACAGTCACGTATGGGACGACCAGTGCCCCATACTTAGCGCAACGAACATTGAAACAATTGTCCTATGATGAAGAAAATAAATTCCCGATAGCAGCACCAGTCCTTCGAAGCAATTTCTACATGGACGATGCGTTATGCGGGGCGGACACCTTAGAAGAGGCTAAGGAGCTACGATATCAGTTAATTGAAATTTTGAAAAGTGCAGGCATGGAATTGCATAAAATCCGGGGAAATCATCCTGAACTTTCGCAGAGTATAAATGGAATCTACGATTTTTCTAAACCAAATGAGACCAAAACCTTAGGTGTGTCCTGGGACCCCCCCCCCAGGAAGAGACACTTTTTCGTTTAAAATTGACGTGATACTTAGTGATTCGTATACCAAGAGAAGCGTTTTATCAACTATTGCGAGACTGTTTGATCCTTTGGGTCTTGTGGGACCCGTGGTGTCCAACGCCAAGATGTTTATGCAGAGGCTTTGGAGACTTAGTATTGACTGGAAAGATCCACTCCCAAAGAAAGTGTATGATGAATGGCACCCGTTGTTAATTGGGCTAGAGAGCCGAAATAACATCAATATCCAAAGACGTGTAGTGATTGAGAATCCTGCATCTATAGAGATTAATGGGTTTTCTGATGCGTCAGAGCGTTGCTATGGACCTGCAGTGTATTGCAAATCAAAAAATAATTCGGGAGTGACGTTAGTGAGATTAATTACTAGCATATCGAGAGTTTCACCAATTAAGAGTCTAACTATTCCAAGATTGGAACTGTGCGCTGCTGTCTTTTTGTCCAAACTTGTGAAAAGAGTGATTGATGCCTTGAAGCTGGAATCAGTTAAAGTTTATCTGTGGACTGATTCAATGATAGTGTTGTCTTGGCTACAAAAAGAACCGATGGACCTTAAAACATTTGTGCAGAATAGAATTGCTAAGCTTCAAGATTTGTTCCCTGTACGGCTATGGAAACATGTGCCATCCAACCAGAATCCTGCAGATTTGATTTCTCGTGGAGTAGATCCTGACAAACTTCTGAACCAAGAAATGTGGTGGAACGGTCCAGAGTTTCTATCTGGCAGTGATTATCCGAACAAACCTGTGCACATTAGTGAAAACAACGATGCGTACAATTCAGAACTGAAGAACAGTGTCCGTGAAAAACTTGAGAATGAAGTGTCAGTACTTAAAATTTTTGTGAATGACTTTGTGAACAATTTGTGTAACCTTAGTAATAACTATTTAACCATTTTGCGTATCTTAAGCTATATTTTTAGGTTCGTAAACAACCTGAGGAGGAAGGTCAAAGCCAGTGGCCCACTAACAGTAGATGAATTGGAGAAAGCAGAGATCTTCTTAATAAAAAGTGTACAAAGGCAAGAATTTTCAGTAGAAATAAAATGTATAGAAAAACAAAAACCTATCTTGCCAAAAAGTAAGTTGAAAAGTCTCAATCCATTTTTAGATTCAGATGCAGTGCTTAGAGTGGGTGGCCGATTAGGTAATACAAATTTTCCTTTTAATCAAAAACATCAAATTATTTTGCCTAAAATCCATAAACTGTCATGTATGATAATTGAATATTTGCATAACAAATACTTCATGTTGGTGCTTTTTCACTTTTGAATTATGTTCGAAAAAAAATGATGTAAAAGTTGGAGATTTAGTACTCTTATTTGAAGAGAATTTGCCACCATACAAGTGGTTATTAGGAAGAAATATTCAAGTTTATTTAGGAGTCGATAACAAAATTCGTGTAGTTAAAGTGAAAATTCAATTTAGTACTTGTAAAAGAGCCATATCTAAAGTTTGTGTTTTGCCAATGCCAAATGATTAAATACTGTTGATAAAATTTATTTTTTGTGTGTTTTAATCAATTCAATTGAATTGTTTTTTTTTAAATTTTTTTCAATGATATAGTGCATTTCTTTAAGTGTCTTTTGTGGAATTTAAGTGATGAACAATTAAATATATTTTGTGTAAATTATTAATACAGTGATTGCATGGTGTAACCAGTGCAATGTGGGGCGGTATGTCAGTTCACGGCATACGAAGCGCTATTTGTGTAATTAAGAGAGTAGAGTGTGTTGTTGTGTCTGTAGTAATGTATGTATAAACTGTGTCTGCGCAATCCCAATTGCGCTGCCTGAACTGCGCATGCCCTGCAACCCCAATGTAAATGTACAGAAGTTATGAGTAATTAATAAACGCTAGTCCACAAGAAAACTGTGTCGTGATTGTGTGTCATGAACAATATGTGTTAGAGACTCTTGAGTCCACTTTCGTGTTAAAGCTATCGAATTAAACACAAACAATTTTTTTGGTGCTAGTTTGATATCCTCGGTCAACGCGCAAAGTTGTTGTATATGTTCACCAAGATAGGCGATAACTTTACACAATATGGTTACCTCGATATTTTTTACATCTGGCAATGTGGTTGCAATGGTGATTACGTATATTAAAAATAATTTTTATTGGTTTTTCTCGTGGTAACTCTATTAATTTCAGACGTTTTTAATTCGATTTTTTAAGCAATTTAACCATTCTCTAATTGCATTTGCTCTATCTTGCAAAATAAAACTGGCTTCTGTTTTACTTTGTACTATTTTCGTATACGGATATTTCTAATCTAATCAGTGAGTACTAAGATATTTTTTTAAAAAAAATAATGAGTGTTGTACTTTTAATTATTGCTATAAATATATATCATCCATTTTCAATTTATTTTACTTTTTAAAAAAGTTTTTTTTCGTTCCTTGTTTAATGAAATTCGTTGAAAGAACTTGCAGTTTTTGGAACATAGCACGTTTGCAGTAATTTTTATTTGATATTCATTATTAATTTTAATGTACATTATGCATTTATTTTATTAATAATAAAATATAAAAATACAATTATTATATGTGATAATCATATACAATTCGTTATTTGTAATAATTTTTTTATTGTAATTCGTATAATTAAGAAATATGTCATTTATAATTATTTATATATGCATTATTATTTTATTTAATTATTATGATGTTGTTTATCCATAATTATATACATTTTATTTTTATTAATATGTTAAATGAGTATTCCTATGTATGCTTCTTATTATAATACGATGTGGTTACTCTTTTTTTATAATTACTATTAAATTATAAAAAATGATTATTATTTAAAATAATTATTGTTAAATCATACTATATGAATGCATAATAAATTTTCTATATAATATTATATTAATATTATATATGATAATTACTATAAAATTATATTATAAGATTATTTATTATATACTGTATAATATTACTATTACTAAATATTTTTTCTCAATCTCTTCTAAAATTCTGCATTTGAAATAGATTTAACTGTATTGTGTAAAAGTTATTTAAAATTATTTTCCTGACAATCGATAACCGCTACGCCGCCGTCTTGGATTCCATTCCAAAGACATGCGTGGCTTGGAGGTGCTTAAGGGCCCAGGTTCGAATCCTGGAAAAGGCATGGATGCTTAAATTGTAATAATTCGTGACTTTAAATTTCATTTTTCCTTCGTAACGTGTGATTCATGCTTACTTCTGTAAGCCTCCCTTGGATATTTTATGGTGTGCCTGGGGATTTCTAATTGTTCTCAATAAATAAAAAAGTGTGTGTACTTATGACCACACGATAGAAGTGAAAACTTCAAATCTTTAATGTTATTCCAGGCATTAGTTCGGTGAATAAAAAACAAGGGATTATTAGTATTGCCATATAAAATTATTTATTCATATGTCTGTACTGATACATAATATTTTTTGCAAAATATACAATCATATTTGTGAATTAATTGTATTCTAAGAAGGAAACAATAGTTTATGGTAGTTGAAAAAGGTTGTATGTAAACACTTCAAAAATTCAAAATTATTTAAATATATAAAAAAAAAAGACTCCATCAAGCTTTTATCCATACCACGCCGTGCTTTCACTTGGATCAATTGACATAACTGAATTAAATTTTGATTTTAAAAAATAAACTAATGTTTTTGATTTCTCTTTTGAAAAAATTGACATTAAAAACCTCACTTAAAATCATAGGTAATTGTTCAGAAGAGCCGATCCGGCTTCAGTGTAGGCAACTAAATTTTTGTGAATGATTTCGATACTTTTCTCTACACTTTAATTTTGTGAAATATAAATAGCAACCATTAGAATTATTTGTCCATTTTCTGGTCTACATTTAGCCACAAAAAAATCTCCAATACATGACTTATTAAATCCAAATGATTCTATAGTATTTGATGCTACATCCATTCTCTGTATAGTATGGTAAATTGAATTATAAGGAAGTACATGTACACATTGAATAAAATACGAAACGATAATTGAATATTTAAATAAATAAAAAAGAGAATCATTTAAAAGCAAACATTAATTTAACTGGCCTTAAATGTCTTCATTTTTCGATTATCCTTCGCCGTTAAAATTTCTTCACTGCGCTATTTTTAATAATTTTTTAAGCACATATTCCCGAATGTAATGAATATTTTTTTGAAAAATATGCAAATGCAAATGGTTTACAGTTTAGACAAGATGAATGAAACAAATGCAAACCATTCTACAATTCATGTAATTCCAGATATGCTTCTGCTATGCTTGTAAAGCAAGATAATTTGTAATTAACTTTAAGATATTTTGACTCGAATCTTTTCGATATAACATATTAAAAATAAAATGTTGCGTTGAAATGATTTTCATAACAATATCTGCGGGCATTTTTAAATCTCTATCTAGAAGACTCAAATATTTTGTCCCTTCGACATTTTCTGAATCGAAATTGATTTTTTATTTGCAATCGAATCATTCGAATTTTATATTATCCATACCTTAACCCGCTTTTGTACATTAAAACTTGATACTCTTCTACATAAATATCATCTGATTTGGTTTTAAATTCCCTACGGATTGTCTTTTTAGAAGTTCGTATCAACTATTCATCTTCTGGGAAACAAAAAAACTAAATATCTAGCACACAAGTGGGAAGGCTGAGTATTACTCAAAACCCGGGGAAAACACACCACACTTTTGGTAACGTTGTTTCTTTTCAGGGGTGTATATGTCGCGGACTGTTGAATCTTGACCGACCGTATCCAAACACGATTTCCGACGAAAGACAAAAAAAAACGAATGAATGTTACATGCCGGAGCGTAACGCATCATGCAAGTTCATTCTTCAGCAAAACGCCCCTAAAAAAGTTATCACTTCAAAAAAAAGTTAATATAAATTTTAACAAAATGTTTCAACAATTAAACCTCTTTTTATTTGTCTTACTAAGTTTAACATTTTTAAATGAATAATTATTCAAATTAATTATGTTGTTAATTCTTCAGAGAAAGCATTTTAAGAATACAATTCGTCCTAAATTAGTAAGCAAATTGTTAGAATTAATTTTTTTACATACGCAATATATATGTGTGTGTGTGAGAGAGAGAGAGAGAGAGACCTTAATAAATAAAATAATTCTCTTTTCAAAGACCGACTCTTGCTTTTCGATGAACTTTGTTTTCGCAAGTGAAACAAATTTCTCTCCTCTTCACACAAAGGTCTGTTGCCTGGAGACGAGTTGACTGACACAAAGTAGCCTCGTGTGACACTAGCCAAAGTTCCTAAAAAACCTAATAGTAATAACAATCCACACCATGAGAAACGGAATTATAGTGTTGTAGTGGTCAAAGGCGAACAAGAAATTAAACGTACGAAAGACGCTCACATCTCCTGATACGTCTTTCTTAAAGTTCTGGTGTTTCAATGGTACAACGATGACTGCTCTAACGATCTCTAGGCTACTCAGCAAGTAGAGATTGAAATCTCAGATGCCATTACGTATCATATATATATAGGATTATAATCCATTGAAAAATCAGAGGTTTCGGGTGTCTAGAACCGACCCCCATTAACCCTGTGTGCGCAACACCCGGAAACATGTGATACGGAAATTCAGTGATTTGAATCGAATTGGTTTCAACATTGAGTCTCGTTTAGATAAGATCCCCATGAATCGAAAAATGTTCAGGACAACTATAAGATATTCATTAAGTACATATGTAATAATAATTAAATTAGATCTAAATTTAAATTCCCTATACCAATCAACTTTTATTTACTGTGGCATCTTCAAGTCTAAATTAAACACCCACTTATTTCTCCAAATATATGGTCCAAACAGAACACTTCTAATCCCAGATCATTATTCTTACAGCCCCGCGCGTATGCCATTCTTATTTTCAAGTAAAACACATAAATAAGAATGGTAGTTAAAAGTTCTAGACACATACGAGGCAAAACCACTTGGTGTTCTTTTTCTCTCAGCGATAGAGGTATTGTGACGTTGTCACAAAGGAGAAATAACCCCTATTCATGATTCATGCCACAACTGGAGAGCATGTGGCTTTGGCGTCATTGTGCTTTGTCGGACATCTGGAATGTCAGCGCCGGTGTAAGTGCTAACACTATGGGCTGGGCATCACTGTAATATTTTTCGTCCATAGGCAGTGATTATCTGACTCAGAAGGCTGGTGCCTCGGCAATCGGCGACGGGCATGAAATCAGCCTGAAAAAATACATTAAAATCAATAACAATATTTAAGATAGTGCGATAATTTCACAACGAAAAATGAAGTCAAACACAAAAATTATGCTAAAAAATGAGTGTGCTCAGGACTTTTTGCCACCACTGTAGAACGGTATGTGGCCTCGAGCACCGATTATGTTGGGGATCAAACAGAACACGTCCCTACATTGGTCTAAAAGGGAATATTTCAACACTGTGAGGTCATTTTCTTTTATCAGGACAGCTGGTGAGAACCTAATCTTCAGAAAAGGAATAAATTAAATTCAAAGGTGGCAAAATAAAAGCATGAAAAATTTGATTATTTTAAACTCGAGAAAACAATGAGAAAAGAAAAGAAAATTATATAATTTATCTTTTATGAGAGAACTATTTACCCTCAGTCATTACGACTAATATTGCACGAGTACTTCACCGTTCCTCTGGACACGCCCATTTCTCACTCCCAAAAGACGACGCTTCCACTTTTTTCCGAGTTTCGAATTCTGTAAATGGAAGCCTTAAGTTCACTCTTCCTCAAAACGTGCCCAAAAAATGATTACTTCATAAAAACTAAAACATAAACTCTCCTTTTAAAAACATTATAATTTTTATAAGTCTTAGCAAAAGCGAAAGAATCTATATTCAATATCACTTAATTCTTTTCTATCCAATGGTGGATCTACTAATGAGTGAATGAATTCCCCTTTTGAAAATGTGTTTGCATGTATTGCATTCGCTGCTTGAAAATGATGGTAATAGTGATTAGAGATAAATAAATTAGTAGTTTTTCTTTAAGCAAATTTGTATGTCGACTTTTGGTCTTATTGCGCATACGAGTTACCAGAGAAAAGGTAGTACTAAAAACACCTGCGTAGCTAGTCCTGAGTGAACCCTGTATCAATATTCCTTGGGTGTTCACTTTTTAAAAAATAAATGAAAATGATGATCGTGTTAATAAAATTTATTTAAAAGTGAAAAATGTTACACATGATGGGCCCCTTTAGCTTTAGGACCCCGTATCATTGATACATCTGATACCAATTCTGAGTAGCGAATGGAGCACATAGTCCTTTACGAACTCTAATCTCCTGTCAGGTATGTTTAGGTGACTGTAATGAATCTAATTATTGCCCAGTGTAAATAAAAGTACTAAAAATAAAAACTATTGCATTTGAAATTTAATAAAAATAAAATACTTTCCAGATGTGAATTATTAAAATTAAATAAAATGCTCTTAAAAAGAGCTTAAAGCAGATGAAAAACGTTAATCTGGAAGTAGGCGGGGTTAGTCCTAGCCAATCCGAGAGCAGCAAACGACCATAGGTCAGAGAAGTACCTGCCTTTCAACAAAGTTGTATGGCGAGGGGAAAATTTAAAATAGGTAATTTAAATAAATGAAGGTAAAAATTAAGAGGTAAAGAGAAAATAAAAATTAAAAATTAGTCAAAATCAGGGTTGACCAAGAGATGTCTCTTGGTCTTCTGATGAAAGAGTAAGTATTATATGGGGTGGTTTCATGGAGAGTAGAATTTTCATGATTGTCGACATTGTTAAAGAAGTTAATGGCAATTTTTCTGATGGTTTGCCGGATAGTTTTAATATTGTATTCTCTTCTGAGATCTTTATTTCTCATGTACCAATGAGCATCTAGGATTTGTCTTATGATTAAATTTTGAGTGGCTTCGAGGAAACAAATATTGGTCGTTGCTGCGTGTCCCCAGACTGGGGAGGCGTAGGTGAGGAGGGGTTTCAGTATCAGAGTGTAGATAAGCAGTTTGTTATGTCTGTTCATTTTAGACTTTCTCGAGATTAGGGGATATAATTTATGCGCGACAGTTTTAAATTTGTTTCTTACGTATGTAATGTGTTGTCGGAAAGTGAGATTTTTATCAATAATGACACCAAGATACTTGGTGTGCTGAGACCAGGGGATTCTTTGATTTTGGAGAGTGATTTCAGGTGGTAGTTTCTTATTGGAGAAGAAAACTGCTTCAGTTTTAGTAGTGTTAAGAGCTATTTTCCAGACGTAGAACCACGTTTCCAGGTGAGCTAGGTGTTCGTTGATGTTATTGATGAGTGTGTTAGAGTCGTAGTGTCTTGAGATAATAGCTGTGTCATCTGCGTACATACAGAGTCTTGTGTTAGTACTTTTAACTATATCATTTACATAGAGATTAAAGAGTACAGGGCCCAGGATTGACCCTTGAGCAACACCTGCATTTATAGATTTATCTTGGGAGTAGGATTGATTAATTTTAACTGAAAAGGTTCTATTTAGCATATAAGAGTTAAGTAAAAGAATTAGTGGGGGTGGAATTTTAAAAGTGATCATTTTAAACAGTAGGCCTGTGTGCCATACTCTGCCAAATGCTTTTTGTATGTCTAGGAAAACTGCAGCCGTGCACTGATTCTTATCGTTTGCTTCTTTTATGAACTCAACGACACGGAGAAGTTGGTGAGTAGTGGAGTGACGAGGACGAAACCCGTGCTGCTCCGGGATAAGGATGTTATTTTTATCCAGGTGGTCGTTGAGCCTTGCTAAGATGATTTTCTCAGCAATTTTACTTAATACAGGAAGTAATGAAATTGGACGATAAGACTGGGGATCAGTTGGATCTTTCCCAGGTTTAAGAATCGGTACAATAACTGCAGCTTTCCATGACGTAGGAAAGTATCTTAGATTAAGCATATTAGTGATGATATTTGTTATTTTGAAAATTGTTATTAAAGGTAGTTTTTTAAGCATTTTATTTGTTATTCCTTCTCTGCCCGGAGATTTTTTAATTTTGATCTGTTTGATAATATTAATTATCTCCGATGGCAGAGGTGGGGGGAGGGGTCAGAATTATTGGAGTTAGTATCAAAGTACGCATCCACAATGTTTGAAATGATTTCATCTTTGTGTGGGTTGTGAATATCGTTAAGTTTAAATTGATTCTCTAGCGATTTAGCAATAAGTTCTGTTTTTTGTGTGCGGCTAAGAGCAGTACCGGCAGGGCCGTTAAGGGCGGAAATCGGGGCGGCCTTCCTCCTGAACGCCTTGGCAGCTCCCCAAAGGGATTGTCTTCGGTATTCAGTGAGGTTAGGATATCCTCCCATACTTGTTGTCTGTATTCATTTACTTTTCTTTTAATAATGTTTTGGATTCTATTTAAATCTGTTTTGTGTTGAGGGTGTCTGGATGTCTGCCAGATTTTTCTGACCTTGTTTCTGTCTTTGAATAATTTTTTAAGCTCGCCCTGAACAAATGGTTGCTCCGGTTTGTTAATTGGTTTTGAAGAACATGCATGAGCGTGATGAATATCTTTTGTGAGATTGCTGACTTGGGAGTCAATCTCCTGGGTTGAGCATGCATTTGGAAGGTTGAAATTATCTGCATTTGATAGAATATTAGTAAAAGTACTCCAGGTGGTGTTAAGTTGAGGAGGTGGGATGATGATGATGATGAATGTCCAGAGGAACCGAGCTCACCCGAAGAGGGAAATTAAAATTTGATGTTTTAGGAAAGAGGAGTTTAATGGGGTTATGATCCGAGTTTTATTCCGGAATAGAGTCTATAGTGCAGGGCCAGTTAATATTTTTGAGCAGAGCGTAATCGATGATAGAGGCTGAAGCAGTTCCATATCTAGTGGGAGTAGTGGGAGCAAAAAGGTCAATATTTTTTCTAGTGATGTAACTGTATAGCCTATTACCTCTGGTTTCGCTACGAGAGCAACCCCACGAGGTATGTTTGGCATTGAAATCACCTATAAGGATGGCAGGTTTATTGAGATTGAAGATGATGTCGAGGTCGTCACCCAGACTGGTAGAGCTACCTGGTGGATAGTAGATAGAGGCCACTAAAATGGGCTCGTGGTCACTTGGGGTAATTCCTATCAGTGTGGCCTCGATAGTAGTAAGGGTGAGTGGAGTGGGGATATGGTAGTGAGGAATATTGCGTTTAATGCACAACGCAGTTCCACCCGAGCTACGTGCTGTGTGGATTCTGTCGTTGCGATAACAAAAATAGTTTGGAATATGAAAGGAATGCTCTGGTCTCAGGTGTGTTTCTTGTATAAGGAAAATATCCGGGGAGTGCTTATCAACGAAATCACGCATCTCAACAATGCGCGATCTCACTCCGTCTGCGTTCCAGGAGAATAGTGTGAGGCCGAAAAAGGACTTATACATTGTTAATATTGATATTGTTTATGGAGGAGCAGATTCCCTTTATCAGACATCCAAGTTTGTCTGCTGGGTTCGGACTATTGTAGGATTTTTGCATTGCTGGGAGTAAAGCTGGGAAAAGGTTAAAAATGTTTTGTAATTCAATGATGGCGTAAAAAAACTAAATTCTTGTTCTTGATTTGGGGTAGCATTAATTGCTGCCTTGTTATTGGTTGCGTTATTGTTTAGTGTAGGGTTTTTGGACGCTGAGGATTCGCTCACGGGTGCCGCCATCTGGTGTTGCATAATTGGTGTAAGAGCTTGAGCAAAGCTCAAACCCGGTTTAATTTGTGAGTTGTTCGCGTTAGAGTTATCGTTCCTTTTTTTGTTTTCTTTGGGTGATTGACCTTTACCCTTACGGGGCTTGGGAAAAAGAGGGCATTCAGTAGAGGAGGCCATGTGGCCTCTAGCGTTACAATTATGGATTTTACACAATGGATTTTCTATTTTTTCTTTGATTTCGCAGTGGCCGGTCCTGTGACTTTCGCCACATTTCAGGCAACGCGTTTTCATGTGGCAGTTTTGGCTCGCATGATGAAAATAGTTACAATTGTAACATTGTGTTACACGCGAGCCTTTGCGGAATGGGTCTATTTTAATCTGCATGTAGAGGCAGCTTCGGATACTATGAATGTCATCGACATTCTCGTCCCTAATTACCTCTATCATGAATATTGGGAGAGGAGTTTTGGCGGAAAATCTGTTAAGTTGAGCGACCTTATCGATTTTGATCCCTTTTAAGATTAGGTCCGTTTTTATATTTTCTATTTTTGTATCTGCAGGGAGACCCTTGATTACAAGTTTAAGGGGCCTATTTGCTATTGGATCGGTGACAAAATGTTCTACTTTTTGTGAGGTAAGGTATTCAGTTATCTCGCGATGGTGGTCTGGGGTTTCTGCCTGAATTTTAATGTAACCGTTAAAATAATTATTTGTGGCTGTTGGATGAGTTCTATGTAGTTCTTGGAGAATTTGAGAGTACTTATTATTCATCTTCATTGAGATCGGTTTATTTTTGTTAGCGACCGGGGTGACGTCCTCGGCGTCAGTTTTTGCAGTGTTGAGGGCTGCAAAACTATTTTTCGTTGCGAAGGAATTTTGACTATTCTCCGAAGAAACGGGTTTGACAGTATTTTTAGGGAAGGTGAAATCGTTATCATTTTTATTATTTACGTTTATTAAGTTTTTATTAGTAAGATGGGTGAGTTTTGCTGGCCTAAGGATAGGTTCAGCATGCCTCTTAATGGATCGATATTTAAAGTTGTGGTTACACAACGCTACTGGGTAAGGTAAAGATTCAGTCACCTTACCTTCCAGGAATATAACCTTCCTCTCCAAATTCTTCTGTTCTGCTTGCAGCTGCTCGATGGTGGCTAGATTGGGATTGTCATCATTTGTTTCTATCTGGATCATTTCTGCAACGTAATCTTTGCGGGCCGAGAAGATATGAACTTCTTTTTCGAAGGCTTTTATCTTATTGCATTTCAGCTCGTCATTTTGTGAGTTGAGGATGCTAATATCATCCATATGCACGCTTTGGTCAATGACCGAAGTTCCAGGTTCGAGATTTGACGTCATGTCTCCACGGCGTCATGAACTAGAGTGAACCTGAGTGAATCCTGTATCAATATTCCTTGGGTGTTCTCTTTTTAAAAAATAAATAAAAATGATGATCGTGTTAATAAAATTTATTTAAAAGTGAAAAATGTTACACATGATGGGCCTCTTTAGCTTAAGGACCCCGTATCATTGATACATCTGATACGGCGGTAGCCACGCCTCTGACTAAACAATATATCGAATGAGGGAAGAAACATAAATTTACAAGCAGACTCGTACTAGTGCATGAACCAATTTTTTTTTTTCTAATTTGGAAAATTCCATCAGGGAACGCCGCTTTTTATATCTTAGAAGTATGTTCAACTGGCCTCTTTAGATGTCTTAAGTCTTTTATGTACCAGTGTTTTCCTTTCACCCTCTTCCACTCACTCAGAGATCAAATGCGTCTACAACTTGGGCTTTAGAATTAAGTCCCTCCAAGATGTGTATTTGTACTAAGGAAAAATAACAGTAAGTAATATTTATTTTTTTAAGGCAAAAAAACAGTCCCTTTTAAAGAAGAGCACTTTCATGAACTTTCTTAAATACATCATGGACAGACTAAACAATTATTCTTTAACAATTATTCTTATTAACGTGCACATAAGTTAGAAATCTTATAAGTTATTTATGGTTTCGAATTTTTTTATATCGAATTTGGTATTAAATTATTAATTTCTAATGTGAACTCAAATAAGTAACATTGCTTTTCGTAACTATTTTTTGTTTCAGTTGGTTTTTGTCTGGTAAACTATTACAGTTGCTCAATTATTATAAATAAATTTCCGCTAAAATCCAATTGATGAATGCAAGCACTTTACTTTTATATTTAGTGGTTCTATACGTATAACAAACAAGACTTATAAAATGAATAAAAAGTAAATTGAGAGGGAAAAATATAAGTCAATAGATGTATTTTTGTAAAATATGTCCATAGATGAAAGAAAACAGTTCGCAATATTAAAAAAAATCTTAGGAGGAGGAAGCATTTTTTAATTGGATCTTTTAACTATCTTGATTGAAAACTAATATTAAGTAAAAAAATAAATCTGGAAAAATTAAATTTTCTTTTAAACAAAAATTTCAACTTTTAATTTCAAAATAAAAAAAATAATAATAATTGTACTTCAATTCTCATAAAAAAGTAAAAAATAAATAAATTTAAAAAAATTAAGTGAACTTACACATAAACTAATGGAAAAAAAAACTAATTCAAAAAAAGAAAGTTAATCCTCTTAACGTAAATTATGCATGATTACCATTTTGAATCATCAAAGAGTTTTTACACGGTTCTAGAATTAAAACAGCATTCTTAGACGGCTTTAAGCAGAGCTTGTGTTCGTGGAACTTATTACACCTCTCAATCCTTTTTATATTGCATCACGAGGCCATAGTAATGTATGGTTGCCATTTTCAAACTTTCTTTTCCATGAGAAGCTGAAATCAGTGCCATCTATTAGGTAAAAGAAAAATTTTAAATATTAGCCGTTCATGTTCATGCACGTAGTATATATCGAACTCTGGCGAGTAAGTGTTTATATATATCTCACTAAAAAGCCATGCAAGGGCTATTGACGCTGTACTTCGGAATTTTGAACTTTGGTCATGTGATAAGAATGATTCCTGAGCTAGCAACCCCTGAATTACCTCACCACGCCGACGAGCAGACTTTGAATCTTGAATGATTTAACGTGCTACACGGCGCTTAGACAGTGACAAAGAGTATTTCCTACACTAATAAAAATTATTTAAAAGCGTTAATTTAAATCAAAATGCAATAGCTTGCACAGGTAATGAAATATTTGAGATCAGCAATTCAACAATATCAATATTTCAAGCCTAATCCATTGCAAGTAATAAAAGTAACTCAGTAACGCAACAGCTCAAGGCCTATTGTGCCCAACGCGGTATTAGAGAAGTTGGGCCCTGAAGGGCATGATCAGATATTCTGGTCAGGTGGTCAGTCTGATGCGAAATCCTTAGTTTAGTTAAGTTCCCAAGCACAAGATTGGTACTCATTTATCGACCCTTTGAAGGGATAAAAGTTTGAGTCGACCTTGCCCAGCTCGGGTGTTTGAACCCCGAACTTGTAGCGTGGAAGCGCCATGCACTAATAACTCAGCACGGGCTTAATAATTGTACAGATATTCGAAATATCACTCAGCTGAGCGTTTTTGTTAGCGGTGGGAAAGCTGATTTTAAAGTAAATGAAGAGCTTTTGGAGTTAATGTTTTCGATGCACTCACTCATGGAAGTAGTATAAGTTATATTGTTTAAGTTGGTGTGTCTTACAGTCTGCCATAACCCGTATCACTAAAAAAGTTATTACAAGAATAAAAGAAAAGTGCAAACACGCTATAGTAATAACATTTTTGAGCATATTTATTGCATTATTTAACTACAAGTACTGCAAATCAAAAACGTTTATATATTACATATGTTTTCAAAATAGTCTCCAAAACTATAAGTCATATTCGAGTATAAAACTTACTCTCTCATTGTTAGTTTTCTCTTTTCACTTTTTCTTGTGTAAGATATTCCTATGTACCATATTTTATGGAAGTTCAATTGCTTTAGAATCATAGTGTTAAAACGATTCCTCGAATTTCTATAGTCAAAGTCATGACTTCCTTTGATATAAAAATTTATGGAAGTGCTCAATTAAAAGATGGGGAGTATAGATAAATAACTGGTTTTCTCAGCTGATGTTACGTCAACTTAATATTAAGCTTTAAGGCAAAAATCAGATTGTTACAACGCTTTTTGGTAATATTAACGCATTCAAAATAAAGTTCCTACTTTGGCAAAAAGGAGCAGACAAAGATAAATTGTTCTACTTTGAAAGCTGTAATTTATTATTGATTAAATCGCAAAACTTAAAACTTACGGAATATGCTCAACAAATTCAAATGTTGGAATCTCTCTACACATCTTAGCTACAAATCTATCTGTAGATGGTTTCCTAAAATGTTATCATTTGTTACGCGTTTAATGCCAAGGTTAAGAAGCCCTTTTTTGATGAGAAATACTATATTTTTTATGAAAGAACAAAAAATCAAAGTATCAACATTTATCATCAAAATTCAAAATTGCAGCAGCTCAATATGTTCAACAAAATTTTGATGGCGTGATTTGTAAAATATTAGGTCAAGTATCTTTCAAAAATTAATACTAAACTGTACTTCTCTTATTATAACTTTTATTTATAATAAGAGAAGTTATTAAAATATTTCTAAATTAATTTTCAAAAATAATAAATAATAGATGCATAAAACGACTATGTATGCATAATATTCTAAAAAAAGAATTTTACGGATTTTTTGAACAATGAAAAAACGCGTTACTTAATATTTAATGCGTTTGATATGCCTGGCTTAAGAAAATTAAATAACTTTGTGATTTTCTGTCACAAATCGCGCAGTTTAAAATCACACACTAATTTTTGTTATCTTTCTTTCTTTTTACAGTTCTGTGTCAAACTTGAAACCCCTGGAGCAAGACACATTCGAAAAAAAGAGACAAGTTTTGAGATTTTGTAATTGATTTTTTTCAAGCAGTTATTCTCTTCTGAAAAACAGATATTTTACCACTATTCCTCCCAGTGCTGTGTAATTTAAGAATAATTGTGGACACAGGACTTTTTGAATCAGAAATTGTTTATGCATTAATTTTCTTTATTAAATTGAATAAAAAGCACACTTAAGAAAATTATTCTAGTGAAATATGCAGCTCGATTTATAAACGAAACTCTTAAAAGAAGTCTACTAAATCCTCCTCCAGAAATATGGATAAAGATCATAAGAGAAAGATTATCAGCGTTCGATATTCCATGGACCTTGAAAGAGGAAATTATGGCCTTGTTAAAACCAATGGCAATAGAAGTTAAAAACTGGAGAGCAGACCACAAAGGAGTTTTCACAACATTGCAGGAATGGTCTACATTAAAGTTTTGCTTTAATGCAGATGAAATGGTGAATAGGATCAAAACTGCCGATTCATTAATTCGTTCAAAAAGGTTCGGTGCTGAAACGCGTTTTGTGTTAGCTTGTCAGTATTGATCTAGTCAAAACGTCTTTAAAGTTTTTGAAAAAAATTAGAACTTCTTTAAGGAATCAAATTTTATGGAAGTATTTGAGACAAAATGAGAATTTCAACGAGCATGAAAAAAACGTTGTAAAATGGATTGCCCAGTACAGAGCAGGATATAGCTTCAGATTTCAGCCACGGGGCCATTTCACTGACGCGTCACTACAGAGTCGCCGTTTGAATGACCTATCCGAGGTGGATTGTAGATCTCTTTTATTCCAAGTATTTGAAGATACGAATAAGATGCACGTTGGCCGCTTTTGTCCTTCGAAGTTGAGTGCAGATCATCGCGAGCAGTTACTCGCACGTTTCCCTCTGAAAGTGTTAAGGATATAATTATTTCGGCCTTACCACTATTTTTTCATGGATGCTGCTAATAAAGTTTGGGATCAATTATCGGGGAAAGACTTTACTCGCTTATTGCACATCATTATCTGTCAGAAAATTGTAGCGTTATGGACAGACTTTGATTATGTAGGCCTTTTACTACAATTTTGGCATAGATCATTTAAAGCACTATGTCCAAGAAACAGACATTTTTGAAATTTTGATGGAAATAGTTCAGAATGAGTTTCCTCTGAAAGAGGTTCCCAAATTTTTCTCTTATACATCACCTTTTTTTATGTATAATGTAGCTTTATGCGACAATATAACAAACAAAACCATAAAACATCAATAAAGTTTATTTTAAATTTTGATAATACTTCTTGTATTTCGTCAACTTTTTTCAATTCCCTTCTAGTTTTTCCAAGTTTTACATCAGAAAATTTCCAGAAAAAATTATGTATATATATATATATGCTAGCCGTTACCCTTCCACGTGAGTGAGAGAGTGTTTTAGGGGTTTATTGGCCAAAAAGTCAATTTCGGCTATACTACGCCTAAGACATTTTTTTAAATTTCCATAATAATTTGAAGAACACAGTGGTAAAAATTTTAATTAATGACATAAATAATGTATATTTAGGAATTAAAATCGTATTATATATAAAAATTCATTCCTAATTGTTTCACTATATTATAATAGTAAAAATTTAAAATAAAAACATCGAAAATCAAAAAATCATTTAAATTTCTGTTTTACATCAAAACACAATAATTAATGTATTGAACTTTTTTTTGTAAATTTTAATTTCTTCGATTTCTATTAGGAGTCGTGAAATGTGAAAAACCAGATCGCATGTGAGCATCCATTAATTTTTCATCTACATCAGTGATTCCCAAAGTGGTCTATATAGACCCTCAGGGATCTATGATGACCTCCATGGGGTCTACGTCAGCCGCAAATTAATTTTGGTGTCCATGAGGTGTAAATGGGGGTCTATGTGATACTGGCTCTCATTAAACTAGATCGTGACTTTAATTTTAAAAGAAAATTTATAATCAATATAAAACAAATTTTACCTATTTAGCAGATTTATTTACTAAATTTATAATGAGGTTAATTTGCATTTACAAGATGACAGCATAAATTTTATTAAAACAAGAACCATTTCAGCTTTTCTTTCCTGATTTAAGCTAAAGATGTATAATACTGGAGGTCCCGAATTTTCTAAATTTGTCACAGACAATCTATCAGAACGTTTTAACCTACATTCAACATTTAAATGCCTTTTATATAGATTTTGAAACCAGGTTTGAGAATGCTTTGAATATGGTAATGCCACAGTAAGCAATGAATTTATATGGTGATATTGAAAAAAAATGTCAAATTACAATAGGAATTAATAAGCACTAACGAAGATCTTAAAGTTTAGAAACGGATGTAATCAATTTTGGCTTTAAAAAGTCAAACCTGTTATTTTTTCCCGAGTTATGGAATATTGTGAGGACGTTTTCCATTGTGTTTTTCCTAGGGTGAAGGAATTTCAGCGCATTGCCAATTTTGAAAAAACAACAACTGGATACTACTGAAAGAGGAGGTTTAAAATTCAATGAGACAATATCGATACCATATGTTGAAAATTTGATACTGTAGTTAGTGTTAGAGATTCATCACTCCAATTAAAATAATTAGTTTGTTGTTTAGTTAATTTATTTAACAGTTTTATTTATTAATTAATTTTAATTTAATTAACATATGCATCTTAAATTTTCATCACTATATTTCATTACAGTTAGAAATTTAATTCTTTTAAAGTCGGAGTAGTAGTACCAGTGGTTAAAAATAATTTAAGTTGATAAATTTGCAAAAATTCAATATTAAAGTAGGGGGTCTACCCCATACCGAAAAGCATGGCAAGGGATCTACGAGACAAAAAAGTTTGGGAACCTATGGATCTATATCATATTTTCGACTTTCGAGTCACAATGAAACAAGATTTTCTTGGACGTGTGAGGTGTCATTTTTATTTCGATTTTTGGTTTCTTTACTTGGGTCAAATTTTGTTCATATTTTTTTAGTACTAGTTTGTGGGTAACTATATGATGAAATATTATTTACTAGTATATATATATATATATAACAAAATTGATTATAAAGTATTTAATGCAAAATATATGTTGCTGTTTATTTTCAATAGTTTTTTGATATTGGGTTCATATTTCGTATTTATTAGTTTAAAGCATTTCACAGTTAATTCCCTGTCAATTCTATTTCTTTTAGAAGACTTTACAAAGTTCATTGGGGAAAACATTTTTTCACAGGAATATGTAGAGTCAAACATCGTTTAATAAGCACACATGAAATAGTTCTTTCATTAATATAAAATTATTTGGTAAAGGATCCTGTGACGTCGTCACAATGGAGAAAGCGCCTCTATTCATAAACATTTCCACAGCCGGGGAACACCTGTCTTTGGTGGTATTGTGTTGTATCAGACAGCTGGACCGTCGGCGACGGTGTGTCTTGCGGACACTATGGGCCAGGCATCGCTGCATTATTTTCTATTCATGGGCAGTGATTGTACGTCTTGAATGCTGGCGCCACTGCAGGCGGCGGCGAGGTGTTTGAAGTGCCAGATGTCAGCCGGGCCCTTGTCGCCGGGAACCTTTGAGAGGGACCGGACTTTTGTCATCTCTGCACGAATGGATGACGTGCAAGACCGTTGGTGCCGGGTGCAAAACCCTGAGGTCGGCCAATGGGGATTGATGAGGGGCGTGGAGTGAACCCGCCCCTAGAGTTTAAAAGTGGGGACTTCTAAAAGAGGGAGAACTTCTGACAGACTTCGACGATAGATTCGA